>JARQOD010000647.1:0-133169 GCA_033576555.1 Oophaga sylvatica
TTTTCTTTTAGCATCAATTTTTTCATTTTTGCATGGGCAACATGATAAAATGGACCCTAAAATTTGTTGGGCAATTTTTCCTGAGTACACAGATACCTCATATGTGGTCATAAACCACTGTTTGGGTGCACGGCAGGGCTCAGAAGGGAAGGAGCGCCATTTGACTTTTTGAATGGAAAATATGCTGGAATATTTAGCGGTTGCCATGTCGCATTTGGAGAGTCCCTGTGTGCCTAAACATTGGAGCTCCCCACAAGTGACCCCATTTTGGAAACTAGACTCCCCAAGGAACTTATCTAGATGCAGAGTGAGCACTTTGAACCCCCAAGTGCTTCACAAATTGATCCGTAAAAAAAAGAAAGTACTTTTTTTTTCACAAAAATTTTCTTTTAGCCTCAGTTTTTTCATTTTCACATGGGCAACAGTATAAATTGGATCCTAAAATTTGTTGGGCAATTTCTCCTGAGTACACAGATACCTCATATGTGGTCATAAACCACTGTTTGGGCGCATGGCAGGGCTCAGAAGGGAAGGAAAATTAGCTCCAGTCGTTAGCGGACACCATGCCATGTTTGGAGAGCCCCTGTATGCCTAAACTTTGGAGCTCCCCCACAAATGACTCCATTTTGGAAACTAGACCCCCTAAGGAACTTATGCAGATTCACAGTGAGCACTTTGAACCCCCAGGTGCTTCACAAAACTTTATAACGCAGAGCCGTGAAAATAAAAAATCATTTTTTTTTCTCAAAAAATGATTATTTAGCCCCTATTTTTTATTTTCACAATGGTTACAGGAGAAGTTGGACCCCAAAAGTTGTTGTCTAATTTGTCCTAAGTACGCTAGTACCTCACATGTGGGGGAGAACCACTGTTTGGGCACACGTCAGGGCTTGGAAGGGATGTAGTGACGATTTGAAATGCCGACTTGATGGAATGGTCTGCGGGCGGGCAGAGCCCCTGATGTGCCTAAACAGTAAAAACCCCCACAAGTGACCACATTTTGTAAACTAGACCCCTCAAGGAACTTAACTAGATGTGTGGTGAGCACCTTGAACCCCCACGTGCTTCACAGAAGTTTGTAATGCAGAGCCGTGAAAATAAAAAATCATTTTTTTCCTCAAAAACTGATTTTTTTAACCCGCAATTTTTTATTTTCACAAGGGTAACAGGAGAAATTGGACCACAAAAGTTGTTGTACAGTTTGTCCTGAGTACACTGGTACCCCATATGTGGGGGGGAACTACTGTTTTGGCGCATGGGAGAGCACAGAAGGGAAGGAGCGCCATTTTGGAATGCAGACTTGATGGAATGTTCTGTGGGCGTCATGTTGCGTTTGCAGAGCCCCTGATGTGCCTAAACAGTAGAAACTCCCCACAAGTGACCCCATTTTGGAAACTAGACCCCCCCAAGGAGCTTATCTAGATGTGTAGTGAGCACTTTGAACCCCCAAGGGCTACACAGAAGTTTATAACGCCGGGCCATGAAAATAAAAAAAATCATATTTTTTCCACAAACATGATCTTTTAGTCCCCAATTTTTTTATTTTCCCAAGGGTAACAGGAGAAATTAGACCTCAAAAGTTGTTGTCCAATTTGTCCTGAGTACGCGGATATCCCATATGTGGGAGAAAACTACTGTATGGGCACACTTCGGGGCTCGGAAGGGAAGTAGTGACGTTTTGAAATGCCGACTTGATGGAATGGTCTGCGGGCGTCATGTTACGTTTGCAGAGTCCCTGATGTGCCTAAACAGTATAAACTCCCCACAAGTGACCCCATTTTGGAAACTAGACCCCACAAGGAACTTATCTAGATGTGTGGTGAGCACTTTGAACCCCCAAGTTCTTCACAGAAGTTTATAACGCAGAGCCGTGAAAATAAAAAATCATTTTTTTTTCCACAAAAATAACTTTTTTAGTCCCCAATTTTTTTTCCCAACAGTAACAGGAGCAATTAGACCCCCAAAGTTGTTGTGCAATTTTTCCCGAGTACGCTGATACCCCATATGTGGGGGTAAACCACTGTTTGGGCACACGTCGGGGCTTGGAATAAAGGGAGCACTGTTTGACTTTTTGAACGCAAAATTTGCAGGAATCAATGGTGGCGCCATGTCGCGTATGGAGACCCCTGATGTACCTAAATAGTGGAAACCCTCAATTCTAACTCCAACCCTAACCCCAACACACCCCTAACCCCAACCCTAACCCCTACACACCCCTAACCCTAATACAAACCCTAACCATAACCCTAACCCCAACACACCCCTAACCCTAATCCCAACTCTAACCATAAACCCAACCACAAGCCTAACCCTAATCCCAACCCTAACCCCAAAACACCCCTAACGCTTATCCTAACTCTAACCCTAACCACAAACCTAACCCTAATCCCAACCCTAACCCTAATTCCAACCCTTACCCTAGTTCTAACCCTAACCCTAGTTCTAACCCTAAGGCTGGGTTCATATTGCGTTTTACCAGCCCGTTCAACACGTAGCATTGACGGGCTGGTAACGGTATAGCATAACGCGATCGCGTTATGCTATACCCGCTAGTGCAGAGGAATCAGCGATGATTCATCTGTGCTAGCGGTGATGGAGCCCAGACGCTGCAGCCTGCGTCCAAGGCTCCGTCACTGAATGACGACATGTCGCGAACGCATGCCGCTTCATGGCATGCGTTGCGATGCGCACACAAATGGGGTGAATGGCAGCGTTAACGGACTGCGTTACACCGCGTTATACCGCGGTGAAACGCAGTCCATCTAACGGACTGCCATAATGCAATATGAACCCAGCCTGACCCTAAGGCTCACGTTGCGGATTCACTTGCGGATTTTTCTAAAATCCGCAGGTAAAACGACCTGCCTTTTACCTGCCATAGTATTCTCTATATAATAAATAAATACAATATTTTCATTAATATAAATAGTGTCTTTTACTCCGTTTTTCTTTGGTCTATACTAATTTTTGGAGTACACATTACAAGTCCTGTGTTATATAAATTGGGGATTGACTGCGCACTTTGTGTGCATATGGTCTTGATTTTTCCCTCTTTTAAGCTGTACTGGTTTTTATTTCAAATTGCTAATTGTTCTGTGTTATTCACAGTTTCTTATTCCAGACAAATGGACTTCAGAGCCAGGGATACAGCGTGGCTCAATAAAATTAATGAAGTATTTAAAGATGACCCTAGTTGTGTTCCTAACTCTAATTGTAGAGAAACTCAGGAATTAATTCATAAACTTAAAACATTATTACATAGGAGAATGAGGACATGGTGGAACAAGGGTTTTTTAGAAAAGTATATTGCAAGGGGTTAATACCCCGAGGCTTACGAATACAGGTGTTTCCCTCGTTTGAAACTGATTTACTATGGTTCAAAAACGGATGGGAGGAATTTTCTAGTAATTGTTCTAAAGGCTTTATGGGTCTTTTGATTAAGTTAAACGAATTAACCCTTAGTGAAGTAGAAAAATAAATTGATACCATTCAAACCTCACTTAAAAAAGAGTTAACCACTGAGGCAATGAAAAAACTAAATGAAGATCTTGAAAAGGAGTTCATTAAATGGGAAAATGATATTCAAACCACCAAAACCAGAAAGTTCCAGAGGGATGTTCTGGACTTTCAAAAAAATCAGGTGTATAGGTGGAGATCAAGCAGGATGAGAATCCGCTCCAATTCTAGAGCACGATCTGGATCAATTTCATCGGTGACATCAGGAGAAGATATGGAATGCAGTACTTCACAGGGAAGTAATAATTTCTCCCATAATAGATGGAAAGGTCAAAATTCAAGATATCAAGAATTTACTAGGGGACGAGCCCCTGTTAAGCGTAAAGTGTCCACACCCTGCCAATCTGATGATAAAAAACAGAAGTCAGGAACTTTAGAGACAATTAATTTGTCAGATCACAGACTGTCTAATGCACAAATTGAGGTATTATCTTTGGGTTTAACATATGTACATAATAATTCATTCAATTATTTTTCAGCCATGAAAGATTTACATCTTTTCTCTCGTAAATTAATTTTAAAGAAATTATATGATAAGAGGGACGCACATGATTATGGACTTAATTCCATGGCTGAAAAGGAGGCATTGGCCATTCTGGAGGATTTGTTAAGAGAACAGGAACCGGAGTCACAAGGTATATTTCCCATGTCAATCATGCCAAGATCACGAACATTCCCCCCTTTTTCCTTATGTCCACAAGTTGAGATTTTCATTAAACTAGTACTAGAGGATTTTAAAAAAATCCCAGGTTATATAACCAGAGATAATCTCACTTGGTCTCAGCGTGAGGCACTGAAAGAGTTAAGAAACCTTGAGGACATTGTAATCAAGGGAGCGGACAAGGGGGGGAATGTTGTGATCTGGCCAGTTGTCAAATATGAAAAAGAGGCGTTTAGGCAGTTGAGCTGCAGGGATACCTACACTCGACTGTCTCATTGTCCCATAACTTCATATAAATTGGAATTTGACAAAATGTTACAAAACGCTTTTGACGAGGGAACTATAACCAAAAAAGTGTTGGATGGTTTGAGGGTTGAATATCCAAAAATTCCAACCCTATATTTGCTACCAAAGATTCATAAAAACTCGGCTGATCCTCCTGGAAGGCCAATTGTTTCTGGCATTGACAGTCTGTGTGATTCGGCGTGCAAATTTGTTGATTTCTATTTAAAATCCATGGTTGAGACTTTACCATCATATGTGCGGGATACTACTGATATGCTCACCAAATTAGAGGGGGTTGCCTTGAAACAGGACATGTGGCTTGTTACAGCCGATGTCGAATCCTTATATACATGTATCTCCCATGAGGATGGCATTAGAGCGGTCCGCTTCTTTCTGGAGAATAGCAACTGGGACAGCAAATTATGTGAGTTTGTGTTGGAAATTTTACGTTTTGTATTGACCCATAATGTATTTGTTTTCAAAGACAGATACTAATTGCAGAAGCGGGGGACCGCCATGGGGGCTGCCTGTGCCCCGGCCTATGCCAACCTGTTTCTCGGTTACTGGGAGAGATACCTTTTCTCATTAGAGGGGGTGTCTCAGAGTGACCGGGTGCAGTGTTGGCATAGGTACATTGATGACATCTTTTTTATATGGCAGGGCAGTGAATCCAGTATTGTGGACTTCATGGGTCAACTCAACTCAAACTCATATAACATAAAATTAACATATAAAGTTCACCAGAAAAAAATTGACTTTTTGGATATAATGTTGGAGGTTGACGCAGACGGGATGATGCACACGGATGTGTTTAGGAAGGACACATCTGTGAATTCATTGCTGCATGCGTCATCCTCCCATACTGCACACACAGTGAAAGCTGTCCCAGTTGGTCAATTCCTCAGAGTGAAGCGGATCTGCTCAACTAATCAAAAATTTGAGGCACAATCGGAGGATATGAGGAACAGGTTTAAATTACGGGGTTACAGCAACCGTTGTATTAAAAAAGGATATTTAAGAGCTAAAAAAACTGACCGACATCAGCTGTTATTTAATGTGAAGAAGAAAACATCTTCTGATTCTAATGTCAGATATATCACTACTCACAGTTGTTATTGGAAGCGGACACAAGAAAATAATTATAAACATTGGTCAGTTTTGTTAACGGATCCCACTTTGGCACGCAATATTCCTGAAAAACCTCAGTTTACAGCCAGACGTGGAAAGAGCATCAAGGATATGTTAGTAAGGAGCCATTACGTTGCCAAAGTGGTAAATCCTTTAAATCCAAATAATAGTCATCCAAGTTGGGGCTGTTACCCATGTGGGGATTGTTTGGCCTGTACTCAAAAAAACATCATTAGAGGTACTGAATTTAAGTCATCTAATGGAAAAAAGACCTTTAAGATTCGACAGCATTTGTGCTGTAGCAGCACATATGTTATCTATTTAGCCACATGTCCGTGTTCAAAAATATATGTGGGATTGACTTCCCGGCAGCTCCGGATTCGTGTGAGGGAACATGTTAGGGATATCTCCAATTGTTTTAAGGTAGAGGATCTAAACACCCTTAAAACTCTGCCAAAACATTTCCGTAGTAAGCACAATGGTGATCCGACTGGGCTGAGGGTGGTTGGGATTGACCAGGTACATGGTGGCAGTAGGGTGGTAATGTGAAGCACTTATTAGCACAAACTGAATGCAAGTGGATTGTTGAATTGGATTCAATGACCCCTATGGGGTTAAATGAAAAATTGAGCTTTGCCTCTTTCTTGTAAAGTAGTTTTGCCATGTAGACCATTCTTTATGTTTTATCATTTTTTATGTTTTTTTATTTCTTTTTAATAAATATTTTTTTAAAATCTTTGTATTTTCTCTTTTTCAATCAGAGTTAGAATTTTCCATTGCCTGGCCTTTTTTTCAATGAACTCATTCTATGCCGTGATATATGAATAATCAAAAGGAAAAAAGAAAACTATCTGAATTTCTATATGGCATCATCAAGCACTTATGATCATCATTCCCTGGAGTTATAATAATAATTTTTTATTCACATCACTTTATTTATATTATTTACTTTTATTGTTATCACTGTTATTATCTTATTTTTTATATATATTTTCACTATATTTGGATTCACGTTATGTATATATATATATATATATATATATATATATATATATATAATTAATTTTTATACACATGTATATCACTATATTTCTCTATGTATATATTATTATCATTGTAATTATATACTTATATGGGAATATTATTAGGTGCTTTGTAAAGTTACCAGCATTAGTTTAAGGTACTGTTGTTTTACTGCTGGCAGTTGCGGATATGTAAGATGCGTGCATCTCGAGCCCGACATGTTGATGCTGCCTTCTCGGCTTCTATCGTCCAGTGCGCATGTCCACTGACGTCACATGGGGTTTTCCCATGACGTGCGCGTCTGGAGAATGCCGAGGGGCGTCTTTATTTATGTTGGTGACGTCGAGGCGCACGCGCACTGATTACATGCCGTAAATTGAGGACAGCATAAAACGGCCAGGTTTTGGGAAGTGTTCACTACTCTCCTTCGATAAAGCAAACGCGAAACGCGCGTCAGGAGTAGCGCGTGGGTCCAGGGCACTGCAGCGCTGCATTTATTTGGTAAGTTAGCTTTTGGAATTCATTACTATGAGTGGTCCATTGAATAGCATTGGGGGTACCCATGTGGTCATTTAATGTCCATGCAATGCGCATAATTGTAAGCATACTTACCTTTAGTGATTATTTGTCTCATGTTCCGTATATACTTCATGGGGGACATGTTTTATAATACAATTTATATTTAACTATATTCTGCAAATCGCTGCAATACTTGGTGTGCTCTGGTCCCAGGTGCTTATTGTTTACATTAGGGTCTTTTCACCACTGTGTGATGTTTTTAAATTTGTATTCTCTATATAATAAATAAATACAATATTTTCATTAATATAAATGGTGTCTTTTACTCCGTTTTTCTTTGGTCTATATTTAAATATTTTTGAGCACCATGGTGACTGAATCTGGACACGAATATAGTCATAGATGCTGGAAAGCGATTCCAGGTCTGTACCCATCATGGAATCAAAATTGTTTATTCTTTCTGCCTTCCCCAGGTCTTTCACCAAATTTGTGTAATGTGTCGTAATTTTTAGGAATTGTAAGTATTGATTATTTTGTAATCCAAATTTGCCCGAAAATTCAGACCAACTCAATAATCTTCCCTCTGCCGGTTGTAAGATATCCCCCAGAACCCCGATTCCTTTTTACTTCCATTCCTTAAAAAGTTTATTTTGTGTTCCTTGTGAAAAGTTTGGGTCTTTCCAAATCATCAAATATTTGGAGACACAGAAAGGGAGATTGAACAGTTTCCTAATAGCTTTCCATGCTCCCAATGTATCTCTGAGCAAACTGCTTGCTTTTACATAGTTTGGTAGATGAGCAAATTTTGTATGTAAGATTGTGTTGAGGTTCAAAGGACTGGCTAGTTCCTTCTCCAGCGCTAGATTGGAAAATATGATGTGTCCTGTAGCCAGTCCCTAATGTGTCTCATCAAAGCTGACAAATTATAGATTCTAATCAAGGGCATCTGCATTCCCCCATCATCTTTTTTCAAAGCCAGTTTACTGTAAGCAATCCTTGGCCTTTTGCCAAATAAACTTAGTGAAGGCCGATTGTAATTTTTTCGTGTCAGAGTGCTTTAATAGTAAAGGAATGGTCTGCATTGGGTATAAAAGTCGTGCAAAGCTAACCATTTTTAGCAAGTGCATTCTCCCAAACAGCGAGAGGTTTAGATTTCTCCATCTTTCCAATTCTAACAATATTTTTTCAATTAAACTAGAATAATTTAATCTATATAGAGATCCAGCATCTCTACCTATTTTCACCCCTAAGGCCTCTTTCACATTTCCGGCGGGCGCCTAGCGGCGCCCCCGGCATTTTGCCACAGCGCCGCATCTGAAAATCTGATGCGCCGCATGCGGCTTTTTTCGCATTGACATGCATTAGCGCCGGATGGCGCCGCATGTCAATGCGTTGCATGCGGTTTTGTCCGGATGCGGCGCAAATGTACATTGCGGCGTCCGGAAAAAAACGCTGCATGTAACGTTTTTTGTTTTTGCCGGATGGTTTCTTATCTCTCCAAGCATCAGAAACCATCCGGCAAAAAAACGCATTTTGGCCGCCGGAAGTGTGAAAGGTTTTCACATGCGGCGCTGCGGCAAAATGCCGGGGGCGCCGCCAGGCGCCCGCCGGAAATGTGAAAGAGGCCTAAGTAGGTTATATGTTTCTGTGCTACTGAGACTTGAGCAGTTATCTCAGGATCAACTATTTTTTTTTTCAGATATAAGATCTGGCATTTACTTACATTTATTTTGTATCCTGAAAATGAGCCAAAATATGTCAATTTATCGAGTAATCCCTGTAAGTTTCTCCCAGGGTCTGCCATAAACGACAGCATATCGTCTGTAAAACATGTTAGTTTAACTTCTACATCACCATCTTTATGCCTTCGAAACACTCTGAATTAATCAAATATCAGGCAAGAGGTTCTATGGTTGAACAATAACGGTGATAGTGGGCACCCCTGCCTTGTTCCCTTTTGTAGGTGAATTGTGTCAGATAAAAAACCTGGAGTGTAAATCTTGGCCTGCGGTGCAGTATGCAAAGCTGTAAGATCATTTCTAAAAGTCCCCGTTATTCCAAACTTATCCAATACATTATATAACCATCCCCATTGTATGTTATCGAAAGCTTTCTCTGTTGTCATATGCAACAGATCAGAACTTATTTGTGTGAAGGAGGACTTTATGCTGACCTGACAGTAGATGGCGATGTTGTGTAACGTTTCCTTCTTTAATGTATTGTATAAGAATTAGTCTCTTGTTTAGTTTCACTTTCGTTTTGTTCCTGTTAGCTGATGCAATGCTGTAATGTCTGTGCATTATTCCTTTACTCATGTTCAGAGAAGTAAACGCTTGTTATCCCATGCAACCTGCTCTGTGAAGTTTACTGCTGCAAAGGTGTGGATTCAGAAGCTGTGCAACAGGTTATGGGCCCAGACACCCAGATACAGTATACCCAGATACAGAGAATCCAGACACCACAGATCCCAGGACACTGGAACTCTCAACAAGACTCTGGTGAATGCAGAAGAATTCTTCAGTGCAACTCTCTCCAAACAAGTAAGATAATTTAAAAATGATGAATAGCACAGAGCTAAAACTCACAGTAGCTAAACTGAATGATGAGAACTATCAGCTATGGAAGTTCAAAGTAGAGATGTTATTGTCTAAAGATGATTTATGGGAAGTAATCACTACAGATAGACCTGATGAAGATAATCAGACATGGGATAGAAAAAATAGACAAGCGAGAGCTACCATCAGCTTATTAGTGGATGATGCTCAATTAATACATATAAGAAATGAAGAAACAGCGAAAGGAATGTGGGAAGCATTAAGAAAGCTATATGAGAGACCCAGCTTAAATCACAAATTATTTTTATTAAGAAAGCTTTACAGTATGAGATTAAGTGCAGACAGTGACATGCAGTAGCATATATTCTCTATTATGGAAGTGATATTACAGCTAAGATCTATTGGTGAAGACATTAAAGAAAGCCATACAGCAGCAATTTTATTGTGCAGTTTACCAGATTCATATACAGCTTTAATAAATGCACTAGAGACAAGACCAGAAACTGACATTACATTAAGGGTTTGTGAAGACCAGACTCATAGATGAATATCAGAGAAGGAAAGAGCAAACAAATGATTCTTCTACTGAAAAAGATAATGGAAATGCTCTTAAAGCTACAGAACTTAAAAAATCCTATAATAAAGAGACAAGAGAATGCTTCAAATGTAAGAAAAAAGGTCATTTAAAGAAAGACTGTACTATATGGAAAGCTGAACAACAGAAATTACACCATAAAGATAATATACAGAAGGTGAAAAACACAATTTCTGATTCATGTGAGAATAATTGGAATGGCACATTTAAAATAACAGACAAGAAATCATCACTTGGTTGGTTTATTGATTCAGGAGCAACGAGTCATATGACAAGTGACAAGAATTTCTTTACTGATCTTGATTTAAATAAGAAAGTAGCCATTTATCTTGCAGATGGAAGCAAAATAACCACAGAAGGTATCGGACAAGGTATGCTAAATTGTTCAAACAAGTTCGGACAAGATTCAAAGATACTTGTACAGGATGTGTTGTATGTTCCAAAATTGGAAGGCGGATTATTATCTGTGAAACGTTTAACAGCAAAAGGACTTAAGGGTATGCCACACTAAACAATATCGCTAACGGGATCGCTAAAAAACGTCACTATTTAGCGATCCCGTTAGCGATGTTGTTGTGTGCGGCAGCTTCCAGCGACGAGCTTCCTGCTGTGATCTCGCTCGTCGCTGGAATCGCTCCGGACCCTATTTTATCGTCGGCGCTCCCGCTGGGTAAGTATATATCGCTAGTGTGGCACCTTTTCTTAGCGATTTAGCGGTACTTTTGTACCGCTAAAGTCGTTAAGAAGATCGCTAACGGCGATAGCGTCGTTAACTATATCGCTAAATGTGGCCGCACTTAGCGATATAGAAACAATCCCGCTAGCGATCGCATTAGTATGCGTCGTTATCGTGATCGCTAGCGGGATTGTTTAGTGTGGCAGTACCTTTACAGTAAAATTCAAAGATAATGAGTGTGCAATTATTGCAGGAAACAAGTTGATAACTAAAGTCAAGGCAGATGAACAATTATATCATTTTGACAAACCAAAGGAACAGATGAAGGTATGTACACATGATCACAAAAACTGTATTCACATGTGGCATAGACGTCTAGGACAGACACCTGGACAGTATAAGGGAACTACAGAGAAAAGAATTGACAAAAGATTTAAAGATATCAGATTGCTCAATTACAATAAGATGTGAATGTTGTATAAAATCCAAAGCCACAAGGATATCTATTCCAAAAGAAAGTGAGATGAAAAGCGAAAGACCACTTGATTTGGTGCATACTGACGTATGTGGACCCATGAAAGTGACTACATCAGGAGGCAATAGATACATGTTGACTTTTATAGACGACTACTGAAGATACACAGTCACATACTTAATTAAGAACAAAAGTGAAGTTTTTGATAAACTTGTAGACTATGTAACAAGATCAAGTAACAAATTTCAAAGGAAGCCAATTGTCATCAGAAGTGATAATGGGGGTGAATTTACAGGTCACAGAATAGAAGACTACTTAGGACAAAATGGAATAGAACATCAGAAAACTGTTCCATACACACCTGAACAAAATGGAGTAGCAGAAAAGAAAAACAGAACTCTAACAGAAATGATGAGATGTATGCTGACAGATTCTAAACTACCAGAGAAATATTGGGGTGAGGCAGCAATGACAGCTACATATCTACAGAACCGATTTTTTTCCAGAAAACTGAAGAAAACTCCATATGAACTGTGGCAAGGTATGAAACCAAGTGTCAATCATTTAAAAGTTTTTGGATGTAAAGTTTTTATATTCATTCCAGCAGAAAAACGTTCCAAACTTCAAAACAGATCCATGGAAGGAATATTCGTTGGATATAGTGAAAACTGCAAAGGATATAGAATCCTAGATCCCAAAACAGACAGAGTTACAGTAAGTAACAGTGTGACATTCATTGAAGATTTAAATGAAGACATTATGATTTCAGTTGATGAGAAAAACAATAGTGACATAACTGAAGAAATATCTGATGAGAAAGAAGTAGAAATGAATGAAGAACAAAATACTGAAAGTGAAGAATCACAACTACAATCAGACACAGAACCAAGACGTTCAACAAGAGAGAACAAAGGAAAACCACCAAAACGTCTCTCATACAAGGCAAGTACAAGTAAAATGTATGAATCTATCTCTTGGGAAGACAAAGCTCGACTTCCAGAAGAAGAAGACTATGATGAAACATTTGCTCCAGTTGTCAAACACGCTACAATAAGAACTTTACTTACAGTTGCAGCAATGGAAAAGATGGAACTAAGACATCTGGATGTAAAGACAGCTTTTTTGAATGGAGATTTAACAGAAGACATTTACATGGAACAACCTCCAGGATTCAAAGATGAAAGAAATCCAAACAAAGTTTGTATTCTACAGAAAACCATATATGGTTTAAAACAAGCAGCTAAAGCGTGGAATGACAAAATCACAGAAGTACTAACAAATGAAAAATTTCAAAGAAGCAAAGCTGATCCATGCTTTTACACAAAAAGGTTAAGTAATAGATGGATTTATGTACTCATATATGTAGACGACATTTTGATTTGTTTTAAATAAGAAAGGGATAAAGAAAACATTCTAAAAATCCTGAAACAACATTTTGAAATCAAAGACTTGGGAATTGTAAAACAGTACCTAGGAATACAGATAGAAAGACAAGAAGTACTGTGGTTAAGACAATTGTTGACAGAATTAGGACAATCATACTTGGAACCAACAAAACTCAAAGAGGACCAAGGAGTATTGAAGTTAGAGTATTGTCCTACTGAAGAAATGACAGCGGACATTTTCATGAAGGCGTTGAATGCTGATAAACATCAGAGACTAATAAAAAAAGTTGGGTTTGATTGAATAAGTCCTTACTGTTGAGAAAGGGTGTGGTCATATGCAACAGATCAGAACTTATTTGTGTGAAGGAGGACTTTATGCTGACCTGACAGTAGATGGCGATGTTGTGTAACGTTTCCTTCTTTAATGTATTGTATAAGAATTAGTCTATTGTTCAGTTTCACTTTCGTTTTGTTCCTGTTAGCTGATGCAATGCTGTAATGTCTGTGCATTATTCCTTTACTCATGTTCAGAGAAGTAAACGCTTGTTATCCCATGCAACCTGCTCTGTGAAGTTTACTGCTGCAAAGGTGTGGATTCAGAAGCTGTGCAACATTCTCAGCATCTAGTGCCAAGAGCTGAATCTTCCTTCCCTTTCTCTTCCCGATAGAGACTATCTTGGACTGCTAATACTGTTCTAATATTAAATACCGCTGCCCGTTTTTTTATTAAACCTACTTGGTGTGAACTGATCAATTCTGGTAATAATTCAGCAAGTCTATCCGCCAATATTTTTGACAGAATTTTTATATCCTGGTTTATCAGCGAAATTGGTTTATATGACCCTGGCTCATTCTCATATTTTCCTTGTTTGTGAAGAACTTTAATATAGGCCATGTTTCCCGAGTCTAGCAAAATTTTGTTTTGTAACGTGAAATTAAAAACTTCGACTAGAGTATTAGTTATATCATCCTTCAACAATTTATAGAATTCCCCTGGAAGTCCATCCGAGCCAAGGGCCTTATTATTCTTCAAATTTCTTATCGTTTTGACTATTTCTTCTTTCTTTATTAATCCGTTTAACTTATCTCTGTCTGTTTCATTAAGCTGAGGCAACTGTAAGGAGTCAAGAAAGCGAATCCCTTCCGCCATATTCGGGTCTCCTTTTTTGTATAAGGCATAATAGAAATTGCTAAGAATTTTATTTATTTTTTTGGGGTCACCCTGTATAATAAATACCCTCAGAGTCTCTTAAATTATTTATATAAGGGATGTGTGTTATGATCTGCTACAAGCACTAAGGAAAGATGGGAATTCTGTCCCTACAATAGAACTAAGCTGGATCTCTACGATGTAACGGGGAACCTGATCCTGCGACCAGACCCGCTAAAGTCCTCAGCTAGTCTGAACGAAGAACCTATAGTTGCGAGGGAGGAATCCCTACAAGATCTAGGGACTGGGAGAAAAGGTGGACACCTCCTAACAGAAATTGTAGCAGGGATAATTAAACAGAAAACAAATTACTTAGAGATCCTAAGATAAAGCAAAACTGACTGAGTAAGGCACCTAAGCACCCGGCTAGCTTAAGAGTAGATAATACAATGAAGTCCAGCAAAGCCAGAAGGGCGGAGCCAAACTAAATAGGGTAAAAAGGTCATGTGACCAGCAAACTGAAACAAACCTAACAAGAGGGTTCTAACAGTACCCTCCCTTCTAAGAGGATCCTCCGGATCCCCTAGGACTTAGGCTTATCCGGAAACCTCTTGTGAAACGCTCTGACAAGTCTAGACGCAGAAACATCATCCGCCCTCACCCATGAGTTATCCTCGGGTCCATAACCCTTCCAAGCGACGAGGTACTGCAAACTCCCTCTATACCGTCTAGAATTTAGGATGCGGGAAATCTCATATTGCCCATCCTCCACCACCAGGGGAACAGTGGCCGAGACGTCTCCATCTGAGACCTCAGCTTTTTTCAAGAGAGAAACATGAAACACCGGATTAATCTTCCAGGAGGTAGGAAGCTCCAACTTAACAGCAGATTGGTTAATAACCTGAAGCACCTTAAAGGGCCCTACAAACTTGGGACCCAATTTCTTAGACGGAATCCTCAAGCGCAGATTCTTAGAGGACAACCAAACCATGTCACCAATAGCAAACAAAACCTCTTGTCGTTTTCTATCAAAATACACTTTGGATCTTTTGTTAGCCTCCTGAAGATTACCATGCACATCAGTCCAAACTCTCTCCAAATCACCAGAAAAATTCTCCTCTTCAGGTACAGCCGATCCCAACTTGGAAAATGACCCAAACGACGGATGTCTCCCAGTACAACAAAAAAAAGGCGAACAACCAGCAGAAGCGGATGTATGGTTGTTAAGAGCAAACTCAGCAAGTGGCAGAAACTCAGACCACCCCTCTTGATTATCAGTCAAAAAACAACGCAAGAACTGCTCAACATCCTGGTTTTTCCTTTCTGTCTGGCCATTAGACTCAGGATGATATCCGGATGAAAACGACAAATGAACTCCCAACCTGTCACAAAAGGCGCGCCAAAAACGAGCCACGAACTTAGGTCCCCTATCAGAAACAATGTTAGTAGGAACGCCATGTAGTCTGACAATCTCCTTGACAAAGGCCTTAGCGAGAGTCTTAGTGCAGGGCAGTTTGATGAAAGGAACCAAGTGACACATCTTGCTAAAACGGTCCACGACCACCCAGATGACAGTGAAACCCTCAGAGGGGGGAAGGTCAGTAATAAAGTCCATAGCCAAATGTGTCCAAGGTGCACTAGGGACCTCCAGAGGGCAAAGCAACCCTGCAGCAGGAGTATGAGAAGACTTAGATCTAGCACACACAGTGCATTGACGCACCCACTTAATGACTTCCTTCTGCCATCCAGGCCACCAAAAGCTGCGACCCACAAGTCTCTTGGTCTCAGAGATTCCAGGATGACCTGCCAACCGAGAGTCATGACACTCAACAAACAAATCTCTCCTAAAAGTCCCAGGCACAAACAACCTCCCATGCGGCGTGTTAGATGGGGCATTCTCCTGTGCTTTAAGAATCTCATCTTCCAACACAGAGTCCAAAGCAGCAATAACAACCCCCTCTTGCAAAATGTTTTCCTCCTCCTCAGTACCCACCATAGGAGAAAAGCTGCGAGACAAAGCATCAGCTTTAACATTTTTAGTACCTGGGATGTAAGTAACGGTAAAATTAAACCGCGAGAAAAACAGTGCCCACCTAGCCTGACGGGCATTCAAGCGTTTGGCAGCATCAAGGTAGACCGGATTTTTATGATCGGTGAAGACTTTGTGAGACAGTGAGGGTATGTGTGTTGAATGGGTGTACATTTCACCTAGGTACTTTGCTGACGGGTATGGGGGAATGTATGGCTTTGTAAGCCTAGTGGTAGAGAAAGGTCACTACACCTTACATTCATTGCACACTTGCAGCTCAAGCCTGAAACTACTCAGGTGTTAATTAGGAGACCAGAAGTAGGTGTCTGAGAACACAGACAGAGAGCTCGCTTAGTCTGGACACAGGAGGGGTCCAGGCACAGAAAGTGTCTCCAGGAGTTTGAGCTATCTCAGTCTGGGTGCTCGATGTACCCCGGACACAGGAGTAGTCTCTGTGAGAATCCATGCGGATAGCTGCTGAATAGGAGGGGAGCTCGCTTAGTCTGGACACAGGAGGGGTCCAGGCACAAGAAGCAGTCTCCAGGAGTTTGAGCTATCTCAGTCTGGGTGCTCGATGTACCCCGGACACAGGAGTAGTCTCTGTGAGAATCCATGCGGATAGCTGCTAAATAGGAGGGGAGCTCTCTCAAGTCTGGACGTTGAAGGTGCCTTCAGACACAAGGAGGAGACTCTGTGAACCTCCATGCTGGTAAATGCTGAACATATGTGTTGTTTTGGCCCCGGCTGTTAGAGTCGGGACCCGGATAGATAGGGAAATCTATCTAAGTGTAGTAAGTGGCTAGACAAGCCCAGGTCTTCTGTTTATGATTTGTTTTATGTCTTGTTTGCTTTTGACTTTAAATAAAACTGGTTGCGGCCAGTTGCACAAGTACTGCTGTGAATTAACTGTTTCCGTGCCACTCTGTCTACCCGGACAGCGATCCCAGAGCTATATCCCCTGAAAAGCTTACAATTGGCGGAGAATGCTGGGGCAGCACAGTGGCTGATACAATTGGTGCTGGAATGTGCGTGCAGCACAGTGGCTTAGAGACAGCAATAAAGGTGAAGTCTGTTGAAGCAGCAGCAGAGAAAAAAAAAAAAAAAAAGTGTGTGTCAGCAAAAGAAACGTCTGTTGGAGCAGTCTTAAAGAGACAGTAGCCCTAATAGACTTTGCAAAGAAAAAAAAAAAGTGTCTGCACAGCAAAGTTGAATTTTTCTGTGGAAAAGACTGTGGAGTGTGTATGTCTTGAGTGAAGACTGCCGTTGTTAAGACAGAGAAGTCTGACAGCATGGAAGACGAGTGTGGATACAAGCATCTTGCTGTGACTCAGTGGGGTCACGAAGGCATCTTGCTGTGACTCGGTGGGGGTTACGAAGATTGTCGTCGCACTCAAATCCAGTTTTGCTGTGGCTCGGCGGGCCACGAAGATTTTTTTCAAGGGAAAGCGGTGAAGTTCTGGTGTGAACAGTGCTCCGCGATGGCTGTGAACGGAGCAACGAATGGGTCTGACGAGTCGGACCGCATATTTGAGAAATGTCTACTGGACATGCAGCTGGACATGGTGCGGGAGCTGGGGGCACCGTATAGAATGGCGGCAGTGGACCATTCTATGGACTCTCCGGGGGTGCCAGGGTTGTCACAGAGTGCCCGGGGAGGTGGTAAGAGATGTTGTGAACTGAGTCCTAAGACTACTGCTGATTTTTTGTGTAAAAATTACCCTGCCGGTGTGGTTGTTAAAAAGGGGGCGGAGTCTAAAAAAAGGGGCGGATTTTCACAAGAGTGTTGAGTGTGGAAAACTGAAAATTGTTACTGGTGGTGGGTTGGTACCTCCTAAAAATGACAATGTGACCGTTGATAACGGGGTAGCTCCAGTAGAAGGGGGTGACGTCAAAGTGGGAGGTGACCTGTTAGTCCACAACACCATGGGGAGTGACACAGACCCCGTAGCTGACTGGGACACTATGAAAGTAAAAAGTGAGTTCAGTCAGGAGAGGCTAGACGAGGGAAGAGAGTCCTCCTCTCGTCGTCGACGGCGCAAGGGCCACAAAAAGGTTGTTCCGGTAGTACTCGCTGAAAATGAAAATGAAGAGAATGTAGTACTGTCTGCCTATGCTTCAAGTGTGGATTCTCCTTTAGAGGTAGAAGAGGAGGGGGCCAGTCATGGCCAAGAGCTGGAACCTATTCGGCTGCAGTATCAGAGTGACATGCTGCAATTATGTGAAAACCTGGAGGACGTATCCTCAGACCAGCGAGTCCTAGAAGGAAGCAACGAGGAAGTTATCCTGTGGCTGAATATGTTCTTTGCCATTAAAGAGGACCGCCGCAAAATCAAGGAAGAGGTTTTGCAGTTGAAGCGTGAGAAGGAGGCGCTGCAGGATGGAGTTTCTGGAAGTGAACAAATCCTAGAACGACTGCGCGAACAGCTCAACCAGGAGCTGTGTGACTCCAAGAAGGAGTGTGGTGAATGCAGTAGGGAACTGCAACAGATTAAGAGAGATTATGTGGATCTCCTCAGGGTCAAAGAAAAACTAGAAGAGGATAAGATGGATGCAGAGCAAATGCGCCAGGTGGTTGAGACCACTCTGCAGGACACCCGTGATGAAAATGGTGATCTGCGCAGAAAGACCCTAGGTCTAGAAGCTCAGGTGAAGGAGCTACAGATGTCCTGTGATACTCTCCAGAAGGCGGAAATGTGCCTTAAGGAAAAGCTCAGCCAAATGGAAGCTGAGCGGGAAAAGATGGAGGAGTCCATCAGAGAAGCTACAGACCAGGGCCAGGAGTTGGCCACTGGAGATGGGAGGTGTAAAGCAGATACTTCCTCGAGTGATGTGAGTTCGGATGATTCGGTGGATGTCGGAGCCGAGATCAAGGAGCTCAAGGAGTGGTTACAAGCCCAGTGGACGCAAGAGAAGCTTCAGAGACGGGCAGCTGAGAGGCGAATGGCGGAACTAGAGGAAGAAGTTCTCGGGCTGAAAAGTCGCCTGATACAGTGTCACTCGGTGAACAAGGCCTCCTTGGAGAAAGAAAAGGGCAAACACGTTGCACTCGCTCCCTTTGGCCAGGAGAAGATAGACCTGAGGAGAGCTAAGAGTGTGGTAACTGAAGATAAATGTGAAATGGAAGTGGTCAGGACGGAAATTCACGAATTTGTAACTGTGAGTCAGCTCAGAAGAAGCGTAAAGGGGGAAGAAGCTGAAAGTCAGTTGTCCCTGAACCCTGAGCTGATTGATCGTCTGGAAACCACTGGTGAGACCGAAACGTGTCGGTACAAGTGCCTCGTAGATGTACCTGAGGACTTGAGAGAAGAATGCACCCGTGAGTCTGTGCATGAAGCGTTTAGGAAGGCCGTGGGAGCCTGTAAGGTGTACTCGACCTCAGGAGCTAAACAGCTGGTGGTCTTGTCCACGACCGAAGTTACAGTGAAGAGGGTGGCAATCCTAAGTGACATGCACTGGCGATGTATTCGCACAAAGCGGTTTCTCCGGTTGAAGACAGAACAAGCCGTTAGACAACTGAAGCTTATGAGAAAAGCTCACAGTCTGCGGGAAAAGGTCATCCGGGTGCCTCATGTTCTGGTGAGAAAGCTAATTGGGAGAAATGGCCGAGCCATGCAGATGATGGTGAAGAGGTCTGGTGTGGTGAAAGTAAGCAGTCCACGTGATTGTCGGGACTGGATACCAGATGAAGACGGCATGGTGTCATTCTACGCTATAGGAACGGAAGAAAGTCTGGAATATGTGCGCATGCTGGTGGCGTACCGTGTGACCTACCTGCGAGAGGTAGAACAATTGAATCTCGCTAGACAGCGAGTAGATAGACAGCATCATCTGAGCAGCAGAAGATGGCAGCCGTCTACTGAGGGTAGTGGGCGTGGGTTTAGAGGTAGTGAGACCTCCAGTAACTCAGGTTTGAGAAGCCCATACAGACGACCCGATAGAGTACGGGACAGTACGAAGTCTAACCGGACCTTAGATACCCAGGCAAGACCTGACAAGGTTACGATTGACCACTGGGAGAGAAGGGGAGACCTGACAAGGTTACGACCCGGAAATGTGACTGGACGAAGTCTGTGACAATGACAGACAGTAGGTCCCTAAGGAAGGAACGAATGTCATTGACTAATATTCCGGGGGGCTGAACAGAGCAATGGACAAGTACATGGTCTCTGTGTGAACTGTGGGTTGAGGTGATTGGATGTATTTTTGTGTTCAAACCTACAAGTTTGGAAGGGGGGGAATAGGTAATGCAGCCCTGGGCTGGCGTTCCTGTAATGGCTCAGTGTGTGTGTTTTGACTGTCCATGTTCCTTTCCCCAGCTGACTAGTCACATGACTGTGACATCACACAGGTCCTTTTACACACACACAAGTCTGAACACATGACTATGACATCAGCTCAGGTCCCGTGTGTGGGTGTGTGTAAGGGTATATAAACCCTGCTTGGTTGGAGACAGGTGTGTCAGTGATAGGCGTCAGGCCTGTTTCCTGTTCCCCTGGTGTGGGGGACACCGTTTATGTGAGGCCGAGTGAAGCCTGACTGCCTGAGAGGTCAGAGACTGGATCCTGTGTGGATGCTAGTGGCCTTGGAAGGTAAATGGACGGTAGTGAAGATGAAGTTGATGATGACTATGACTGGTCCGGAGTTTACTGTCTCTTTAGGATTGTTGACCAGCCCTCCGGTCTGGATGACCAGCCCTCCGGTCTGGAGAAGAGGGGGGGATATGTGAGACAGTGAGGGTATGTGTGTTGAATGTGTGTACATTTCACCTAGGTACTTTGCTGACGGGTATGGGGGAATGTATGGCTTTGTAAGCCTAGTGGTAGAGAAAGGTCACTACACCTTACATTCATTGCACACTTGCAGCTCAGGCCTGAAACTACTCAGGTGTTAATTAGGAGACCAGAAGTAGGTGTCTGAGAACACAGACAGAGAGCTCGCTTAGTCTTAACACAGGAGGGGTCCAGGCACAGAAGGTGTCTCCAGGAGTTTGAGCTATCTCAGTCTGGGTGCTCGATGTACCCCGGACACAGGAGTAGTCTCTGTGAGAATCCATGCGGATAGCTGCTGAATAGGAGGGGAGCTCGCTTAGTCTGGACACAGGAGGGGTCCAGGCACAAGAAGCAGTCTCCAGGAGTTTGAGCTATCTCAGTCTGGGTGCTCGATGTACCCCGGACACAGGAGTAGTCTCTGTGAGAATCCATGCGGATAGCTGCTGAATAGGAGGGGAGCTCTCTCAAGTCTGGACGTTGAAGGTGCCTTCAGACACAAGGAGGACCCGGACGGCGATCCCAGAGCTATATCCCCTGAAAAGCTTACAACTTGAATGGGAAATTCCGCTCCCTCCAAAAAATGACGCCAGTGTTCAAATGCGAGTTTAATTGCCAACAATTCCCAATTACCGATATCATAATTTAGTTCAGACTCAGAAAATTTCTTTGAAAAAAAAGCACAGGGATGTACTCCATCCGTCTTTTCCTGAGACAACACCGCGCCGACCCCACAGAAGAAGCATCAACCTCAACCAAAAATGGTTTAGTCACATCAGGCTGCGTAAGGATGGGAGCAGAGCTGAACCGCTCCTTTAGCAACACAAAAGCCTCAATGGCCTCAGTAGTCCACTGAACCGCATCAGCACCTTTCCTGGTGAGATCGGTCAGAGGTTTGGCAATCACAGAAAAATCTTTTATGAATTTTCTATAATAATTGGCGAACCCCAAAAACCTCTGTATTGATTTCACACCAATAGGTCTAGGCCAATCCTGCACAGCTTGCACTTTCACTGGGTCCATCTCAAAACCTTCACTGGAGACAATGTAGCCCAAAAAACTAAGTCTCTGTACAGCGAACTCACATTTTTCTAGTTTGGCAAAAAGTGAATTATCACTCAATAACTGTAATACCTCACGAATGCTCCGCCAATGAGACTCCAAATCCGGTGAATAAATCAAAATGTCATCCAAATACACAACCACACTTCTGCCGATCAAAGGTCTAAGGATGTCATTAATAAGATTCTGAAAAAATGCCGGAGCACTGGAAAGTCCAAAAGGCATGACCAGATTCTCAAAGTGACCCAGTGGAGTGTTAAACGCAGTCTTCCATTCGTCACCCTCCTTCATGCGCAACAAATTGTATGCCCCTCGAAGATCAATTTTCGAGAACCACTTGGCCCCCACTAACTGATTAAACAAATCAGGAATCAATGGCAGCGGGTAAGGATTGCGTACAGTAATCTTATTAATCTCACGAAAGTCTAGACAAGGCCGTAAACCGCCGTCCTTTTTTTTAACAAAAAAAAATCCAACCGCCACAGGAGATTTGGAAGGCCTAATGTGACCGGTGGCCAAGCTTGTCTGTATGTATTCCTCCAAAGCCTTTCTCTCGGGAATAGTCAAATTAAAAAAACGACTTTTAGGAAGAGTCGCTCCAGGGACAAATTCAATTGCACAATCATAATCTCTATGAGGAGGCAATACCTGCGATTCCTTGTCAGAAAAAACTTTCCAAAAATCCTGAATAGGTGCAGGTAACTCCCCCTTAACTACAGCAGCAATACGCCCGTTACAACACTTGTCATAACACTTAGGACTCCAGGACTTAACCCCTCTCTGACATTAGACGTACTATCCCGTCCATAAAACCTGTGCCATTCTGACCATGGACGGGATAGTACGTCATAGGCGATTAGCTGCGCTCCCCGAGGGAGCGCAGCTAATCGCCGCCGGGTGTCAGCTGATTATCACAGCTGACACCCGTGACTGTGTGTCAGGAGCGGTCACGGACCGCTCCCGGCACATTAACCCCTTGCACACCGCGATCAAACATGATCGCGGTGTACTGGGGGCACAGGGGAGGATCGCGCAGTGTGGGGGCTCCCTGCGCGCCCCCCTGAGACCCTCAGACCAGCGCGATATGATCGCGCTGCTCTGAGGGCTTCCTCCCTCCCAGGACCCGGATCCAAGATGGCGCTGGGGTCCTGGAGGGAGGCGGCTTCCTCAGTGCCTGCCGAGAGCAGGCACTGAGAAGCCTGCTGCACTGCCTGAGCGATCGCTGGTGTGACAGAGTGCTGTGCACACTGTCACACCAGCGATCTGATGAAATACAGTGATGTCCCACCCTGGGACAAAGTAAAAAAGTAAAAAAAGTAAAAATAAACATGTGTAAAAAAAAATCCAAAAAAAAAAAAAAAAAAAAAAAAATATTCCCCAATAAATTCACTACTTATTGTAAATAAAAAAAATAAAACAATAAAAGTACACATATATGGTATCGCCGCGTCTGTAACGACCTTCCCTATAAAAATGTCCCACTAGTTAACCCCTTTTGTGAACCCCTTAAAAATAAAAAATAAAAACGAAGCAAAAAATCAGTGCTTTATCATCATACCGCTGAACAAAAAGTGGAATAACACGCGATCAAAAAGACGGATATAAATAAACATGGTACCGCTGAAAACGTCATCTTGTCCCGCAAAAAACGAGCCGTCACACAGCATCATCAGCAAAAAAATAAAAAAGTTATAGCTCGCAGAATAAAGCGATGCAAAAATAATTATTTTTTATATAAAATTGTTTTTATTCTATAAAAGCGCGAAAACATAAAAAAATGATATAAATGAGGTATCGCCATAATCGTACTGACCCGAAGAATAAAACTGCTTTATCAATTTTACCACACGCGGAACAATAAAAACGCCTCACCCAAAAGAAATTCATGAATTGCTGATTTTTGTTCATTCTAACCTCCCAAAAATCGAAATAAAAAGCGATCAAAAAATGTCACGTGCTCAAAAATGGTACCAATAAAAGCGTCACCTCGTCCCGCAAAAATTAAGACCTCACATGACTCTGTGGGCCAAAATATGCAAAAATTATAGCTCTCAAAATGTGGCGATGCAAAAAACTACTTTTTGCAATAAAAAGCGTCTTTTAGCGTGACAGCTGCCAATCATAAAAACCGCTATAAATAGTAAATCAAACCCCCCTTTATCACCCCCTTAGTTAGGGAAAAATAATAAAATAAAAAAAATGTATTTATTTCCATTTTCCCATTAGGGTTAGGGTTAGGGTTTCGGCTAAAGTTAGGGTTAGGGTTGGCGCTAAAGTTAGGATTAGGGTTAGAGTTTGGATTAGGGTTAGGGTTGGGATTAGGGTTGGGACTAGGGTTAGGGTGTGTTGGGGTTAGGGTTGGAGTTAGAATTGGGGGGTTTCCGCTGTTTAGGCACATCAGGGGCTCTCCAAATGTGACATGGCGTCTGATCTCCATTCCAGCCAATTCTGCTTTGAAAAAGTCAAACGGTGTTCCTTCACTTCTGAGCTCTGCCATGCGTCCAAACAGTAGTTTATCCCCACATATGGGTATCAGCGTACTCTGGACCCCAAGATTTATTGTGAAATTTGTCCTATTTCTTCTGTTACCCTTGGGAAAATAAAAAACTGGGGCGAAAATATTATTTTTGTAAAAAAAATAAGATTTTTTTGTTTTTACGGCTGTACATTATAAACTTCTGTGAAGCACTTGAGGCTTCATAGCGCTCACCACACATCTAAATAAGTTCCTTGTGGGGTCTATTTTCCAAAATGGGGTCACTTGTTGGGGATTTCCACTGTTTAGGCGCATCAGGGGCTCTCCAAATGCGACATGACGCCCCAGACCATTCCATCAAAGTCTGCAATCCAAAACGTCACTACTTCCCTTTCCGAGCCCTGACATGCGCCCATACAGTAGTTTTCTCCCACATATTGGGTATCAGCGTACTCAGGACAAATTGGACAACAACTTTTGGGGTCCAATTTCTCCTGTTACCCTTGTGAAAATAAAATATTGGGGGCGAAAAAATCATTTTTGTAAAAAAAAAAAGGATTTTTTATTTTTACGGCTGTGCGTTATAAACTTCTGTGAAGCACTTCGGGGTTCAAAGTGCTCACCACACATCTAGGTAAGTTCCTAGTGGGGTCTATTTTCCAAAATGGGGTCACTTGTGGGGGTTTCCACTGTTTAGGCGCATCAGGGGCTCTCCAAATGCGACATGACGCCCCCAGACCATTCCATCAAAGTCTGCAATCCAAAACGTCACTACTTCCCTTTCCGAGCCCTGACATGCGCCCATACAGTAGTTTTTCCCCACATATTGGGTATCAGCGTACTCAGGACAAATTGGACAACAACTTTTGGGGTCCAATTTCTCCTGTTACCCTTGTGAAAATAAAATATTGGGGGCGAAAAAATCATTTTTGTAAAAAAAAAAAGGATTTTTTATTTTTACGGCTGTGCGTTATAAACTTCTGTGAAGCACTTCGGGGTTCAAAGTGCTCACCACACATCTAGATAAGTTCCTTGTGGGGTCTATTTTCCAAAATGGGGTCACTTGTGGGGGGTTTCCACTGTTTAGGCGTATCAGGGGCTCTCCAAATGCGACATGACGCCCCAGACCATTCCATCAAAGTCTGCAATCCAAAACGTCACTACTTCCCTTCCGAGCCCTGACGTGCACCCATACAGTAGTTTTCTCCTACATATTGGGTATCAGCGTACTCAGGACAAATTGGACAACAACTTTTGGGTTCCAATTTCTTCTGTTACCCTTGTGAAAATAAAATATTGGGGCGAAAAAATCATTTTTGTAAAAAAAAAAAAGGATTTTTTATTTTAAGGCTGTACGTTATAAACTTTAGTGAAACACCTGGGGGTTCAAAGTTCTCACCACACATCTAGATAAGTTCCTTGAGGGGTCTAGTTTCCAAAATGGTGTCATTTGTGGGGGGTTTCCACTGTTTAGGCAGATCAGGAGCTCTCCAAACACGACATGGCGTCCAGCCAATTCTGCGTTGAAAAAGTGAGACGGCGCTCCTTCCCTTCCAAACTCTGCCATGCACCCAAACAGTGGTATACCCCCACATATGGGGTATCAGTGTACTCAGGACAAATTTCACAATAACTTTTGGAGTCTTGTTACCCTTGGAAAAATAAAAATTCGGGTGAAAAGATCATTTTTGTGGAAAAAATATGATTTTTAAATTTTACGGCTCTACGTTATAAACTTGTGTGAAGCACTTGAGGGTTCAAATTGCTCACCAAAGATCTAGATAAGTTCCTTAGGGGTCTAGTTTCCCAAATGGGGTCATTTGTGGGGGGTTTCCACTGTTTAGGCACATCAGGGGCTCTCCAAATGCAACATGGCATCCAATCTCAATTCCAGCCAATTTTGGTTGGAAAAAGTCAAATGGTGCTCCTTCCCTTCCGAGCTCTGCCGTGCGCCCAAACAGTGGTTCCCCCCCACATATGGGGCATCAGCGTACTCAGGACAAATTGGACAACAACTTATGTGGTCCAATTTCTCCTGATACCCTTGGGAAAATAAAAAATTAGTGACTAAAAGATAATTTTTGTGGGAAAAAAATAGGATTTTTTATTTTCATGCCCGGGCATTATAAACTTGTGTGAAGCACTTGGGGGTTCAAAGTGCTCACCAAAGATCTAGATAATTCCTTAGGGGGTCTAGTTTCCAAAATGGGGTCACTTGTGGGGGATTTCCACTGTTTAGGCTCATCTGGGGCACTGCAAACGGAACATGACCCCCATCAACGTCTGCATTCCAAAACGTTACTACTTCCTTTCCAAGCCCTGCCGTGCGCCCAAACAGTTTTCCACCCCCACATATGGGGTATCAGCGTACTCAGGACAAATTGGACAACAACTTTTGGGGTCCAATTTCCTTGGGAAAATTCAAAAATTTAGGACTAAAAAATCATTTTTGTGGAAATTTTTTTTTTTTTTTTTCACACCCAGGCATTATAAACTTTTGTGAAACACTTGGGGGTTCAAAGTGCTCACAACAGATCTAGATAAGTACCTTAGGGGGTCTAGTTTCCAAAATGGTGTCACTTGTGGGGTTTCCACTGTTTAGGCGCATCAGGGGCTCTCCAAACGCGACATGGCGTCCAATCTCAACTCCAGCCAATTTTAGTTTGAAAAAGTCAAACGGTGCTCCTTCCCTTACGAGCTCTGCCGTGTGCCCAAACAGTGGTTTTCCCCCACATATGGGGTATTGGCGTACTCAGGAGAAATTGCATAACAACCTTATCTGTCCATTTTCTCCTTTTACCCTTGTGAAAATAAAAAAAAAGTTTGTAAAAGATCATTTTTGTGGCTAAAAAGTTAAATATTCATTTTTTCCTTCCACGTTGCTTTAGTTCCTGTGAAGCACCTGAAGGGTTAATAAACTTCTTGAATGTGGTTTTGAGTACCTTGAGGGGTGCAGTTTTTAGAATGGTGTCACTTTTGGGTATTTTCTGTCATGTAGACCCCTCAAAGTGACTTCAAATGAGAGGTGGTCCCTAAAAAAAATGGCTTTGTAAATTTTGTTGTAAAAATGAGAAATCGCTGGTCAACTTTTAACCCTTATAACTTCCTAACAAAAAAAAATTTTGATTCCAAAATTGTGCTGATGTAAAGTAGACATGTGGGAAATGTTATTTCTTAACTATTTTGTGTGACATATTTCTCTGTTTTAAGGGAATAAAAATTCAAAGTTTGAAAATTGCTAAATTTTCAAAATTTTCGCCATATTTGCGTTTTTTTCAAAAATAAACGCAAGTTATATGGAAGAAATTTTACCACTAACATGAAGTACAATATGTCACGAGAAAACAATCTCAGAATCGCGAAGATCCGTTGAAGCGTTCCGGAGTTATAACCTCATAAAGAGACAGTGGTCAGAATTGTAAAAATTGTCCCGGTCATTAATGTGCAAACCACCCTTGGGGGTGAAGGGGTTAATTTCATTGGTAGATAAAGATAAACTCGGCACTCAACTTAACGAAAATAGTGAATTTTTAATGTAGTCACGGTAGCTATGAAACGTTTCGGTCTTAACAATCAGACCTTCCTCAGTCACTACATAAACAAAAATAATAAGAATAAAACAAATAAAGTATGTACAAACAAATTATATACAGAGACATTGGTCAGTAGAAAAGAGAAATGATTGCTAGAAATATAGCTGAGGCTCAAAATAATTCTAGTTCAGAGATCAGATCAGAGATGATTCAATAATGAGACATACCATAATGTACCGCAATGGGATGTTTACCCAAGAGACCAGAGACGGTAAGCACTGGTGAAATCTGGTGGGTGATAAGAGGAAGGGAATGTGATGAGGACTGAACACTGCTAATAGGTGTAGTAATGTGATAGTAAGACGTTACATACCAGGTATCCTATGAGCAGAGACTAGGGTTGAGCGATACTTTCCGATATCCAAAAGTATCGGAATCGGAATGGTATCGCCGATACCCAAAAAATATCGGCGATACCGATACCGGAAATCCAATGTAAGTCTATGGGAAACAAAATATCGGAATTAAAAAAAACCCATTCTTGCCTTGTTGGTTAATTGTACATGAAGGAAAACAACAAAGAGTAATGTACAATGTATTGGGGAAGGTTGAGGAGACATTAAAGGCATAGATGTTTAACCCAATCAAATGGAATAGCATAAATATTTTTTTTTTTTAAAGATGTTCGGATTGACGAAGAAATTGACAATGTTGTTAACGTTTTTTCTATTTTGGCAAATATGTATATTTCACAACTTCCATGCTCTTCACCTTTTTAACTTTTGACACACTTTCTCCTTCATAATCTTCAGCAGCATCATCTTTTTCATCAAATTATTCTTCATCTTCACCTTCTTTATCTTCTTCTTAAACTTCTTGCTATTCATCTTTTTGTTAACATTACTCATATTCTTCTTATTAAACTATTATTCTTCTTCATATTGTACTTCATCTTCTTCATCATATTCTTATTTGTGACAGAGATTCCTGTACTTGTAATCTGTCAAAGTATGAATTTTTCATCCTTCCGTTCTTGCTGTCACAAAAGATTTAAATTACAACAGTATTTGTCCGTGTTCAGTTTAGCCTGCAGCAGCAGGCATTTTCCAGGGGCACCACGAGGAGGAACGGACTCACCCCCATACACTGCTTAGTCTTCTTCTGCTTATAATTTAGAGCATATATTTTGCTCTTCATTTTGATCTTATACTTCATGTTCTTCTGCTTTTTGATCTTCTGCTTATTGTTCTTCTGTCTCTTGTTCTGTATCTTGTAGTTTGTCGTAACCTTCTTTTTCCTGTTGGTGATCTTCTTCTGGGTAATGTTATATTTCTTCTTTGTGATGGTGTTCAGGCTGGTTGGCTTGATGCTCGTCGTCCTTGGGGTCGTCATCTTCTTCGGGGTGGTCTTTAGGGTCGTCTAACTTCCGAGAACCAGTTGACGTTACTGGAACCCGGATGGGTAGCAGAAGGTACAAGAGCCAATGCAAGTAACGAGGACCAGCTGACTGTGCTGGAACCCGGAGGGGCAGCAGAAGGAAAAGAGCCAATGGCACAACCGAGGACCAGCTGATGTTACTGGGACACGGTTACTAAGCAGGAGGTACCTGTGCTCCAAAGCACTACCAAGGACCAGCAGACGTTGCTGGAACTCGGATACCGAGATGGAGGCACCTAGGCCAAAGGCACTGCGGAGAACCAGCTGACGGTACTGGAACCCGGACGGGTAGCAGAAGGTACAAGAGCCAATGCAAGTAACGAGGACCAGCTGACTGTGCTGGAACCCGGAGGGGCAGCAGAAGGAAAAGAGCCAATGGCACAACCGAGGACCAGCTGATGTTACTGGGACACGGTTACTAAGCAGGAGGTACCTGTGCTCCAAAGCACTACCAAGGACCAGCAGACGTTGCTGGAACTCGGATACCAAGATGGAGGCACCTAGGCCAAAGGCACTGCGGAGAACCAGCTGACGGTACTGGAACCCGGACGGGTAGCAGAAGGTACAAGAGCCAATGCAAGTAACGAGGACCAGCTGACTGTGCTGGAACCCGGAGGGGCAGCAGAAGGAAAAGAGCCAATGGCACAACCGAGGACCAGCTGACGTTACTGGGACACGGTTACTAAGCAGGAGGTACCTGTGCTCCAAAGCACTACCAAGGACCAGCAGACGTTGCTGGAACTCGGATACCGAGATGGAGGCACCTAGGCCAAAGGCACTGCGGAGAACCAGCTGACGGTACTGGAACCCGGACGGGTAGCAGAAGGTACAAGAGCCAATGCAAGTAACGAGGACCAGCTGACTGTGCTGGAACCCGGAGGGGCAGCAGAAGGAAAAGAGCCAATGGTACAACCGAGGACCAGCTGACGTTACTGGGACACGGTTACTAAGCAGGAGGTACCTGTGCTCCAAAGCACTACCAAGGACCAGCAGACGTTGCTGGAACTCGGATACCGAGATGGAGGCACCTAGGCCAAAGGCACTGCGGAGAACCAGCTGACGGTACTGGAACCCGGACGGGTAGCAGAAGGTACAAGAGCCAATGCAAGTAACGAGGACCAGCTGACTGTGCTGGAACCCGGAGGGGCAGCAGAAGGAAAAGAGCCAATGGCACAACCGAGGACCAGCTGACGTTACTGGGACACGGTTACTAAGCAGGAGGTACCTGTGCTCCAAAGCACTACCAAGGACCAGCAGACGTTGCTGGAACTCGGATACCGAGATGGAGGCACCTAGGCCAAAGGCACTGCGGAGAACCAGCTGACGGTACTGGAACCCGGACGGGTAGCAGAAGGTACAAGAGCCAATGCAAGTAACGAGGACCAGCTGACTGTGCTGGAACCCGGAGGGGCAGCAGAAGGAAAAGAGCCAATGGCACAACCGAGGACCAGCTGACGTTACTGGGACACGGTTACTAAGCAGGAGGTACCTGTGCTCCAAAGCACTACCAAGGACCAGCAGACGTTGCTGGAACTCGGATACCGAGATGGAGGCACCTAGGCCAAAGGCACTGCGGAGAACCAGCTGACGGTACTGGAACCCGGACGGGTAGCAGAAGGTACCCATGGAAATTTAAGATGACAGGCCGCGAGCCGGCCGCAGTTACCGAATCCCACAGTACTACAGTGGGTGATTGTCCTATTGTCACAACGGAAACAGCCTTTATTTGCATATCCCGCAGCACACATAGGAAGCACCTAAACTCCAAGCACCATAGAGTCGGCTAACCTGACCGCAACACGACAGGACGACTTATTGGAGGCTAAGTGACGTTTACACTGACAGGAAACAGATGGCGTGCTGTAACCAGTCTGGGCAGGAGTGAGTACCCGTGCCAATGGCACTTCCGAGCAACAACTGGCGGTGTTGTAGCCCAGGGATGAGAAGAGAACATGGTGGAGGCAGCAGGACTTTTTGCCGTTCACACAGCAGGGGAACAGCTGACATTATTGAACCCCAGTAACACAGGAGCAAGTGTTCACTGTGCTAACAGCACTTCCGAGCAACAACTGGCGGTGTTGTAGCCCAGGAATGAGAAGAGAACATGGTGGAGGCAGCAGGACTTTTTGCCGTTCACACAGCAGGGGAACAGCTGACATTACTGAACCCCAGTAACACAGGAGCAAGTGTTCACTGTGCTAACAGCACTTCCGAGCAACAACTGGCGGTGTTGTAGCCCAGGGATGAGAAGAGAACATGGTGGAGGCAGCAGGACTTTTTGCCGTTCACACAGCAGGGGAACAGCTGACATTACTGAACCCCAGTAACACAGGAGCAAGTGTTCACTGTGCTAACAGCACTTCCGAGCAACAACTGGCGGTGTTGTAGCCCAGGGATGAGAAGAGAACATGGTGGAGGCAGCAGGACTTTTTGCCGTTCACACAGCAGGGGAACAGCTGACATTACTGAACCCCAGTAACACAGGAGCAAGTGTTCACTGTGCTAACAGCACTTCCGAGCAACAACTGGCGGTGTTGTAGCCCAGGGATGAGAAGAGAACATGGTGGAGGCAGCAGGACTTTTTGCCGTTCACACAGCAGGGGAACAGCTGACATTACTGAACCCCAGTAACACAGGAGCAAGTGTTAACTGTGCTAACAGCACTTCCGAGCAACAACTGGCGGTGTTGTAGCCCAGGAATGAGAAGAGAACATGGTGGAGGCAGCAGGACTTTTTGCCGTTCACACAGCAGGGGAACAGCTGACATTACTGAACCCCAGTAACACAGGAGCAAGTGTTGACTGTGCTAACAGCACTTCCGAGCAACAACTGGCGGTGTTGTAGCCCAGGGATGAGAAGAGAACATGGTGGAGGCAGCAGGACTTTTTGCCGTTCACACAGCAGGGGAACAGCTGACATTACTGAACCCCAGTAACACAGGAGCAAGTGTTCACTGTGCTAACAGCACTTCCGAGCAACAACTGGCGGTGTTGTAGCCCAGGGATGAGAAGAGAACATGGTGGAGGCAGCAGGACTTTTTGCCGTTCACACAGCAGGGGAACAGCTGACATTACTGAACCCCAGTAACACAGGAGCAAGTGTTCACTGTGCTAACAGCACTTCCGAGCAACAACTGGCGGTGTTGTAGCCCAGGGATGAGAAGAGAACATGGTGGAGGCAGCAGGACTTTTTGCCGTTCACACAGCAGGGGAACAGCTGACATTACTGAACCCCAGTAACACAGGAGCAAGTGTTCACTGTGCTAACAGCACTTCCGAGCAACAACTGGCGGTGTTGTAGCCCGGGGATGAGAAGAGAACATGGTGGAGGCAGCAGGACTTTTTGCCGTTCACACAGCAGGGAACAGCTGACATTACTGAACCCCAGTAACACAGGAGCAAGTGTTCACTGTGCTAACAGCACTTCCGAGCAACAACTGGCGGTGTTGTAGCCCAGGAATGAGAAGAGAACATGGTGGAGGCAGCAGGACTTTTTGCCGTTCACACAGCAGGGGAACAGCTGACATTACTGAACCCCAGTAACACAGGAGCAAGTGTTCACTGTGCTAACAGCACTTCCGAGCAACAACTGGCGGTGTTGTAGCCCAGGGATGAGAAGAGAACATGGTGGAGGCAGCAGGACTTTTTGCCGTTCACACAGCAGGGGAACAGCTGACATTACTGAACCCCAGTAACACAGGAGCAAGTGTTGACTGTGCTAACAGCACTTCCGAGCAACAACTGGCGGTGTTGTAGCCCAGGAATGAGAAGAGAACATGGTGGAGGCAGCAGGACTTTTTGCCGTTCACACAGCAGGGGAACAGCTGACATTACTGAACCCCAGTAACACAGGAGCAAGTGTTCACTGTGCTAACAGCACTTCCGAGCAACAACTGGCGGTGTTGTAGCCCAGGGATGAGAAGAGAACATGGTGGAGGCAGCAGGACTTTTTGCCGTTCACACAGCAGGGGAACAGCTGACATTACTGAACCCCAGTAACACAGGAGCAAGTGTTCACTGTGCTAACAGCACTTCCGAGCAACAACTGGCGGTGTTGGAGCCCAGGGTGAAGGAGGATGTTTAAATACTAGATCAAGTATTTTCCTTGTTACGTGTCAATTAAAAATGTCTATACTCCAAACAAGAGAAATATAACCTTTAGTACCATAAGATGATGATTTTACTTAAAAAAATATATGTAAAATTAATAATTTACAAACATAAACGCATACATTAACATGTTGAAAAGCAATGCAAACCACAATTAAAAGAGGTTAAATAATCTGCTATACGGTTTAAAATAAAAGCATACAAGTACATATCAGAATCCATTAATGATGGCTAACTAACAGTATGTACACCATTTTTATTGTGTAGACAATGAATGGCTGACTTAAAAACATAATCAGCATTACAAGTTATCTTTGACATTCATAAAACTTTACATTTGGTGAATAATATCACTACAATTTTTTTAAAAATATCTAAAATTTCCATCATGTAATACTGATAATATGTGCCAATCATTTATATTAACAAACAAAAAATTTAAAAAGTGCATAGTGCATAGTGAAAACAGATATTTATGAATGACTGTGGACTTGCAAGCATGACAATGGATAGATAAGGTATATATAGATGAGACTGCATAGCCACAGATGGTGAATGGCGATGTAATACTGTACCTCAATAAAGTGTGCGTTACTACTACATCCTTTTTTTTATATAGCTTTATAAAAGGTTACGTGCATGTATGGTTGCGCCTTTGTTTGGACGCACAGACTGGCTTCCTGCTGTGACGCGTTGGGTATTGGAGCGTCTGTACGTCTTATGACGCAGACTAACATTCACGGTGCGCATCGTTCATCATCGCAAGCGTACCGACAACACAAAGGCGTTGTCATGACTGCTTTACTCAGTAAACATGCACCTATGATGAAACATACACGCATGTGCCCTATTACATAACAAGCTACAAGAAAAACGAGTGTGAGGTGTGACACAGCTGTTTTGTTAAGGTACAGTATTATATCGACATTGTACAGATGTTGCTATTCAGTCTGATAAATATATATCATTCACGTATTCTATCAGTTGTCGTTCTTTCAGCACCACTTACAGGTATATATTTTGCTATTGTGACTATGCACTATTGACTTTACCAAGGTAATGCATGATTTTTGGTAGCGATTATCATGTTTACATGAAGGACCTTTATGATATGGGCTGTTAACTTTCTAATCAAATATGTATTTTTTAAAATGACACAAATATAAGTAATGTTGAAGAGGACTATTCCTACATGCATTGTTTGCACAATATTACAGGTGTACATCACGTCCCTTAATCAACATTGGATTATTATATTTACTTGTATGCTTTTATTTCAAAGGCAAGAACACTGAAGTATAACCTTCGCACTGCAGCAGTTGTCAAAGTTCAACCCACATTATGCACTTCCAACATTGCAGCATTTGAGTCATGATGTGAGTTGGATTTGTCTAAGCTATGGAGTGACAAGGTTGACCATCAGTATCCTATAGCATAAGTAGGCTTTTGTGTTTGCATTTGTTTTCGACATGTGCATATCTGTAATAATATGTCACACAATTATTTTGTTACAGATTTGTGACAAAGACTAATCATTTTATGGTTTGAAAGTTGATGTTTCAAATGTTTACAGCTTAGAAATCACGGTGTAGCCTCATATCTATGTGTAGCACTAGACACTTTGAGATGTCATGTTTTTTTCACCATGATTAGGTAGCTAGCAGTAATTTTTGCCAGACACACAGCAGGGGAACAGCAGGCGTTACTGAACCCCACAAACACATCAGCGATTGTTTTCATCTGTGCATCTAACACTTCTGAGCAGCAACTGGCGCTGTTGAAGCCCAGGGTCAAGGAGGGTGTAGGCAGAGGCCTAGTATGAGACGTTTGAAGTTGAAGTTGTAGTTAGCAGCAGTAATTTTTGCCAGACACACAGCAGGGGAACAGCAGGCGTTACTGAACCCCACAAACACATCAGCGATTGTTTTCATCTGTGCATCTAACACTTCTGAGCAGCAACTGGCGCTGTTGAAGCCCAGGGTCAAGGAGGGTGTAGGCAGAGGCCTAGTATGAGACGTTTGAAGTTGAAGTTGTAGTTAGCAGCAGTAATTTTTGCCAGACACACAGCAGGGGAACAGCAGGCGTTACTGAACCCCACAAACACATCAGCGATTGTTTTCATCTGTGCATCTAACACTTCTGAGCAGCAACTGGCGCTGTTGAAGCCCAGGGTCAAGGAGGGTGTAGGCAGAGGCCTAGTATGAGACGTTTGAAGTTGAAGTTGTAGTTAGAAGCAGTAATTTTTGCCAGACACACAGCAGGGGAACAGCAGGCGTTACTGAACCCCACAAACACATCAGCGATTGTTTTCATCTGTGCATCTAACACTTCTGAGCAGCAACTGGCGCTGTTGAAGCCCAGGGTCAAGGAGGGTGTAGGCAGAGGCCTAGTATGAGACGTTTGAAGTTGAAGTTGTAGTTAGCAGCAGTAATTTTTGCCAGACACACAGCAGGGGAACAGCAGGCGTTACTGAACCCCCACAACACATCAGCGATTGTTTTCATCTGTGCATCTAACACTTCTGAGCAGCAACTGGCACTGTTGAAGCCCAGGGTCAAGGAGGGTGTAGGCAGAGGCCTAGTATGAGACGTTTGAAGTTGAAGTTGTAGTTAGCAGCAGTAATTTTTGCCAGACACACAGCAGGGGAACAGCAGGCGTTACTGAACCCCACAAACACATCAGCGATTGTTTTCATCTGTGCATCTAATACTTCTGAGCAGCAACTGGCGCTGTTGAAGCCCAGGGTCAAGGAGGGTGTAGGCAGAGGCCTAGTATGAGACGTTTGAAGTTGAAGTTGTAGTTAGCAGCAGTAATTTTTGCCAGACACACAGCAGGGGAACAGCAGGCATTACTGAACCCCACAAACACATCAGCGATTGTTTTCATCTGTGCATCTAACACTTCTGAGCAGCAACTGGCGCTGTTGAAGCCCAGGGTCAAGGAGGGTGTAGGCAGAGGCCTAGTATGAGACGTTTGAAGTTGAAGTTGTAGTTAGCAGCAGTAATTTTTGCCAGACACACAGCAGGGGAACAGCAGGCGTTACTGAACCCCACAAACACATCAGCGATTGTTTTCATCTGTGCATCTAACACTTCTGAGCAGCAACTGGCGCTGTTGAAGCCCAGGGTCAAGGAGGGTGTAGGCAGAGGCCTAGTATGAGACGTTTGAAGTTGAAGTTGTAGTTAGCAGCAGTAATTTTTGCCAGACACACAGCAGGGGAACAGCAGGCGTTACTGAACCCCACAAACACATCAGCGATTGTTTTCATCTGTGCATCTAACACTTCTGAGCAGCAACTGGCGCTGTTGAAGCCCAGGGTCAAGGAGGGTGTAGGCAGAGGCCTAGTATGAGACGTTTGAAGTTGAAGTTGTAGTTAGCAGCAGTAATTTTTGCCAGACACACAGCAGGGGAACAGCAGGCGTTACTGAACCCCACAAACACATCAGCGATTGTTTTCATCTGTGCATCTAACACTTCTGAGCAGCAACTGGCGCTGTTGAAGCCCAGGGTCAAGGAGGGTGTAGGCAGAGGCCTAGTATGAGACGTTTGAAGTTGAAGTTGTAGTTAGCAGCAGTAATTTTTGCCAGACACACAGCAGGGGAACAGCAGGCGTTACTGAACCCCACAAACACATCAGCGATTGTTTTCATCTGTGCATCTAACACTTCTGAGCAGCAACTGGCGCTGTTGAAGCCCAGGGTCAAGGAGGGTGTAGGCAGAGGCCTAGTATGAGACGTTTGAAGTTGAAGTTGTAGTTAGCAGCAGTAATTTTTGCCAGACACACAGCAGGGGAACAGCAGGCGTTACTGAACCCCACAAACACATCAGCGATTGTTTTCATCTGTGCATCTAACACTTCTGAGCAGCAACTGGCGCTGTTGAAGCCCAGGGTCAAGGAGGGTGTAGGCAGAGGCCTAGTATGAGACGTTTGAAGTTGAAGTTGTAGTTAGAAGCAGTAATTTTTGCCAGACACACAGCAGGGGAACAGCAGGCGTTACTGAACCCCACAAACACATCAGCGATTGTTTTCATCTGTGCATCTAACACTTCTGAGCAGCAACTGGCGCTGTTGAAGCCCAGGGTCAAGGAGGGTGTAGGCAGAGGCCTAGTATGAGACGTTTGAAGTTGAAGTTGTAGTTAGCAGCAGTAATTTTTGCCAGACACACAGCAGGGGAACAGCAGGCGTTACTGAACCCCACAAACACATCAGCGATTGTTTTCATCTGTGCATCTAACACTTCTGAGCAGCAACTGGCGCTGTTGAAGCCCAGGGTCAAGGAGGGTGTAGGCAGAGGCCTAGTATGAGACGTTTGAAGTTGAAGTTGTAGTTAGCAGCAGTAATTTTTGCCAGACACACAGCAGGGGAACAGCAGGCGTTACTGAACCCCACAAACACATCAGCGATTGTTTTCATCTGTGCATCTAACACTTCTGAGCAGCAACTGGCGCTGTTGAAGCCCAGGGTCAAGGAGGGTGTAGGCAGAGGCCTAGTATGAGACGTTTGAAGTTGAAGTTGTAGTTAGCAGCAGTAATTTTTGCCAGACACACAGCAGGGGAACAGCAGGCATTACTGAACCCACAAACACATCAGCGATTGTTTTCATCTGTGCATCTAACACTTCTGAGCAGCAACTGGCGCTGTTGAAGCCCAGGGTCAAGGAGGGTGTAGGCAGAGGCCTAGTATGAGACGTTTGAAGTTGAAGTTGTAGTTAGCAGCAGTAATTTTTGCCAGACACACAGCAGGGGAACAGCAGGCGTTACTGAACCCCACAAACACATCAGCGATTGTTTTCATCTGTGCATCTAACACTTCTGAGCAGCAACTGGCGCTGTTGAAGCCCAGGGTCAAGGAGGGTGTAGGCAGAGGCCTAGTATGAGACGTTTGAAGTTGAAGTTGTAGTTAGCAGCAGTAATTTTTGCCAGACACACAGCAGGGGAACAGCAGGCGTTACTGAACCCCACAAACACATCAGCGATTGTTTTCATCTGTGCATCTAACACTTCTGAGCAGCAACTGGCGCTGTTGAAGCCCAGGGTCAAGGAGGGTGTAGGCAGAGGCCTAGTATGAGACGTTTGAAGTTGAAGTTGTAGTTAGCAGCAGTAATTTTTGCCAGACACACAGCAGGGGAACAGCAGGCGTTACTGAACCCCACAAACACATCAGCGATTGTTTTCATCTGTGCATCTAACACTTCTGAGCAGCAACTGGCGCTGTTTGAAGCCCAGGGTCAAGGAGGGTGTAGGCAGAGGCCTAGTATGAGACGTTTGAAGTTGAAGTTGTAGTTAGCAGCAGTAATTTTTGCCAGACACACAGCAGGGGAACAGCAGGCGTTACTGAACCCCACAAACACATCAGCGATTGTTTTCATCTGTGCATCTAACACTTCTGAGCAGCAACTGGCGCTGTTGAAGCCCAGGGTCAAGGAGGGTGTAGGCAGAGGCCTAGTATGAGACGTTTGAAGTTGAACTTGTAGTTAGCAGCAGTAATTTTTGCCAGACACACAGCAGGGGAACAGCAGGCGTTACTGAACCCCACAAACACATCAGCGATTGTTTTCATCTGTGCATCTAACACTTCTGAGCAGCAACTGGCGCTGTTGAAGCCCAGGGTCAAGGAGGGTGTAGGCAGAGGCCTAGTATGAGACGTTTGAAGTTGAAGTTGTAGTTAGCAGCAGTAATTTTTGCCAGACACACAGCAGGGGAACAGCAGGCGTTACTGAACCCCACAAACACATCAGCGATTGTTTTCATCTGTGCATCTAACACTTCTGAGCAGCAACTGGCGCTGTTGAAGCCCAGGGTCAAGGAGGGTGTAGGCAGAGGCCTAGTATGAGACGTTTGAAGTTGAAGTTGTAGTTAGCAGCAGTAATTTTTGCCAGACACACAGCAGGGGAACAGCAGGCGTTACTGAACCCCACAAACACATCAGCGATTGTTTTCATCTGTGCATCTAACACTTCTGAGCAGCAACTGGCGCTGTTGAAGCCCAGGGTCAAGGAGGGTGTAGGCAGAGGCCTAGTATGAGACGTTTGAAGTTGAAGTTGTAGTTAGCAGCAGTAATTTTTGCCAGACACACAGCAGGGGAACAGCAGGCGTTACTGAACCCCACAAACACATCAGCGATTGTTTTCATCTGTGCATCTAACACTTCTGAGCATCAACTGGCGCTGTTGAAGCCCAGGGTCAAGGAGGGTGTAGGCACAAAATATTGAGTTATTGCCTTGTTACGTGGCCATTGCAAATGTATGTACTTCAAACAAGAATAAATGAAGTTTTACTAGGACAATAAAATGATGAATTTCAATTCCAAGAATAGAAAAATATTTATACTTGAGAGTCCTCTGTGGTTGATACCGTTTAATGGCTAACTGAAAATATGGTAACAAATTCAAAGCTTTCGAGACTACTCAGGTCTCTTCATCAGGCTAAGACTAAAAAAAAAAATGAAGAATCACATATTTCTACACACAACAGGACACAGGAATAGGTAAGACAAGTGAGGGAGGGACAAGTGAGGGGAGACCGGCCAAAAAATGAGAACAAGGATGAATTATCAGCGCCACACGATAAGTCAAAAAATTATGGATTTACCTGTGGCAAAACACTTTTGTATGCCTGGTCATAGCATGATGGATATGGAATTACTGGTATTAAAATATAACTTCAAATATGAGAAAGATACAAAGGTTTCAGAATATAAGCTCATCATGACCTTTGACACTGTTAGTGATGGAATGAATAGATCACACGGATTTATGTCATTCTATATCAATTAAGGAATCTGCGTCTCTGCCCTTCCAGGGGCATGAAAACACAAAACCAGACCCCAATCAGAGGGCAATAAAACTTTCTATCCTTATCTACAGTAAAGATGTATATCTTTGTACCGTGTTAGCCAGTAGATAGAAAAATATTTAGAGTTGAGAGTCCTCAGTGGTTGATACCTTTTAATGGCTAACTGAAAAGATGGTAACAAATTGCAAGCTTTCGAGACTACTCAGGTCTCTTCATCAGGCTGAACTAATACAAAATCTGAAGAATCACATATTTATACACAAAAACACAGAAAAAATGCAATAGGTAAGACAAGTGACGTGAAGCAGAATAGTCATTATGGCAGAGGAATGAGCATAAATATTGGAACAATTCATAGATAAGGAGAGAAAGTTTTATTACCCTCTGATTGGGGTCTGGTAATGTTTTGTGATGTTTTCACAGGGTATTTGGAGTAAATTCCTTAATTGATGTAATAGGCCATAAAACCATGTGACAGGTTCATTCCAGCATTAAGAGTGTCAAAGGTCACCATCAATTTGTATTCGCAAATTCTTCTCTGCCTTTGAGATGTGAATCTGCTTCTTAGTACCAGTATTTTCATATCTGACATGCTATGACCAGGGGAGCAAAAATGTTTTGCCACAGGTAGATCCATTCTTTTTTCTCTTATTGCGTGGCGATGAGAATTCATCCTTGTTCTCAGTTTTTGCCCGGTCTCCCCCACATACAGACCCCCAGTTGGACATTTAGTACATATAATTAGGTACACCACATTAGATGTGATGCAGCTGAAAGTACCTGGTATCTTGTAGTCCTGATGTGAGTTGGGGATCTTTATCTTGTCCGTGGTCATTATAAATGGACAGGTTTTGCATTTCTTCTGATTGCAAGGCAAGGTTCCTGCAGCTGTTGGGGAGGACAGGGAACTTCTGACAATGATGCTTCTTAGATTTGGGGGCTGCCTAAAACACAGTAGTGGGGGGTCTGGAAATATGGATTGTAACCGGGCATCTTTTTGTAGTAAGGGTTGTAGTTTCCGTGCAGCTCCCCTTAGCACCTCCAGATTTGGATTGTAGGTGACCACTAAAGGCACCCGGTTATTTTCTTCTTTAGCTTTGTAATGTAGCAGGTGATCCCTTGATATTCTGGTGGCTCTTGTAATTTGGTTTTCAATTGTTCTTGGATGGTAGCCCTGATTTAAAAAGGTCTTTCTAAGGCGACCAAGGTGTTCATCAAACCAGGGGAGGAGTCCCGAGGAGATAATTTGCATATTCCCAGTGCCTTCTGGGATAAGTGAAGAGTCTCCGCGAGCTCAAGGAACACTGGATTTTGGCTGTTGCAGCTGAAAGGAGGACAGCAGTAAACCAGGGGAGGAGTCCCGAGGAGATAATTTGCATATTCCCAGTGTCTTCTGGGATAAGTGAAGAGTCTCCGCGAGCTCAAGGAACACTGGATTTTGGCTGTTGCAGCTGAAAGGAGGACATCAGTAAACCAGGGGAGGAGTCCTGAGGAGATAATTTGCATATTCCCAGTGCCTTCTGGGATAAGTGAAGAGTCTCCGCGAGCTCAAGGAACACTGGATTTTGGCTGTTGCAGCTGAAAGGAGGACAGCAGTAAACCGCGCGCCTCTAGGCGCGCAAGTTTTGGCTTATATTTCACCGCTTGATTATCTCTTGAACAATAAGAACATGGAAGAGGCCAGGAGCCATGTGGTGAGCTGCATTTCTTGCTACATGTTCATAGACTTACCAGTGGAAAAGCCAAATTTCACATGCCACAAATGCAAGCTTGTGTCCCTGTTGGAGGAAAAGTTGCAAAATCTGGAAGAGAAGTTATCTACATTGAAGACCATTAAGGAAGGTGAAGAGTTCTTACACAGAGCAGAATTATCTCTTCATGGTACAGAAAGAGAAGAAATTCGAAGTGCAACTGAAGAAACAGAGGAATGGAAGCATGTGACCCAAAGAAGCAGGAGGATCAGGAGGCAGTCAGCACCAATTCTGCTCAGAAACCAGTACCAGGCTCTTACACAGGAGAACGATGAAGAAATACATCAGGATAAGACTTTGCCCACAAAGAGTAACCTTGTACGCCCTCAGAGTCCTCCTGAATGGAGAAAGAAAAATGTTGTGAAGAAGAAACGGAGAGTTGTTGTCATGGGCGATTCCCTGTTGAGAGGAACAGAGGCCGCTATCTGCAGACCAGATATAACCTCAAGAGAAATGTGCTGTCTTCCAGGTGCAAAAATTAAAGATGTGTCTGACAGGATATCAGGACTCTTCAGACCTAAAGATGACTACCCATTCCTGCTAATACATGTGGGGACAAATGACACCACAAGAAGTGACCTGGAAACCATCTGCAGTGACTTTGAAAACTTAGGTAAGAAAGTGAAAGAACTGGGAGCGCAGGTGGTCTTCTCCTCCATCCTTCCAGTGGATGGCCATGGAACAAGGAGGTGGAATAAGATTCTGCAGGTGAACAACTGGCTACGTCGATGGTGCCGTCAGCAAGGATTTGGATTTCTGGATCACGGAGTGAATTACCTATACGATGGACTACTTGCTAGAGATGGGGTGCACCTTACGAAGACTGGAAAACATGTATTTGGAAGTCGCCTTGCTACACTCATCAGGAGAGCTTTAAACTAGAACAATGTGGGAAGGGAAGCAAAACGCCAGCAAAAGCCATACACCTGACAAATGCTATTGAGAACTCTGCTATTAGAAGTGAAGGGAAGAACAAAGACAAAAAAATCTACATAATAAAAATATTGAAGAAAGAGAAACCAATCACAAACTAAAGTGTTTCTATACGAATGCACAAAGCATGGGCAACAAACAAGGAGAATTGGAACTACTAACGCAGGAGAAGAAATATGATGTCATTGGAATCACTGAGACTTGGTGGGACGATACACATGATTGGAATACAAGGCTAGAAGGATACAACTTATTTGCAAGAAACAGACTTGATAAACGAGGAGGAGGTGTTGCATTGTATGTTAGAAAAGCGTATATCTGCACAGAGATTGAAGCTTCAGAGACTGGGAGTTCTGTGGAAACTGTTTGGGTAAGAATACAAGGACAGAACAATGGAAAGGACACCATTGTAGGCATTTACTACAGGCCGCCTGTGCAAGCTGAAGATATGGATGAACTCTTTATGCATCAAATGGCCAAGTACTCCAAAAAATATGACATAGTGGTCATGGGAGATTTCAACTATCCAGACATTTGTTGGGAATCTCTCTCAGGCAAAACTAACAGGTCCAGGAAATTCTTATCCTCTCTTGCTGACAACTTTATCTTCCAAAAGGTAATGGAGAAAACAAGGGGATCTGCTACCTTGGATCTAATCCTCATAAACAGGGAGGAAATGGTGGAGGAGGTAAGAGTGGCTGGGACCCTAGGAGGTAGTGACCATGCTATTTTAGAATTTTGGATAACAAGAGGAGGAAGACCTGTGAAGACTCAGACGTCAAGGTTAGATTTCAGAAAGGCAGATTTTAAGGAACTCAGAAAGAGAATTGGAGGGATCCAATGGCTGGATATCCTTAAGGACAAAAATGTCCAGGAAGGATGGAAAATCTTGAAAAATGAGATTCTCAAAGCACAATCGTTAACAATTCCGAAAAGAGGGAAGAATGGGAAGCATTTAAGGAAACCAGGATGGATGAACATAGAACTTAAACACATGCTAAAAAGGAAGAAAGAAATGTTTATCAAATGGAAAGAGGGAGGCATATCTAAAGAAGAATATAATGCCGTCTGCAGAACCTGCAGGGCACAAATCAGATTATCTAAAGCTGACAATGAATTAAGGCTTGCAAGTGACGTCAAAAGCAACAAAAAAGGATTTTGGGGATACGTCAAAAGTAAAAGAAAAGTCAAAGATGCTATAGGATTTTTACAGGATGAAAATGATGAAATGGTAAGTCAGGATGTTGAGAAGGCTGAACTTTTAATTCCTATTTTGCATCTGTTTTCTCTCAGAAAGGAAATGTAACATCAACTGATCTTCACTGTCCTATTAAAGGAATAGAAGAATCCAGGATATCTATAAACAGAAAGACAGTGAGGAAACACTTAGCTAACCTAAATGAATTCAAGTCTCCAGGTCCAGATGAATTACACCCCAGGGTACTGAAGGAGATAGCAGAAGAAATTCTTGAACCACTGTCCATAATCTTTGAAAATTCTTGGAGAACAGGAGAAGTCCCAGAAGACTGGAGAAGAGCAAATGTTGTTCCTATCTTCAAAAAGGGGAAGAAGGTGGACCCAGGGAACTACAGGCCGGTGAGTCTGACTTCTATACCAGGAAAGATCTTTGAACAAATTATTAAAGAACATGTATGCAAGTACCTGGATAAGAATGAAGTGATTAAACAGAGTCAGCATGGGTTTGTAACTAATAAGTCATGTCAGACTAACTTAATTTCCTTCTATGACAGAATCACTGACTGGGTGGATCAGGGAAATGCTGTAGATATAGTATATCTTGACTTCAGCAAAGCATTTGACAAAGTATCTCACACAATCCTTATTGAAAAAATGACTAAGTATGGAATGGACAAGGCAACTGTTAGGTGGATTCATAACTGGCTTAGTGATCGGACCCAAAGAGTGGTTGTAAATGGCTGCACATCCAGTTGGAAGAATGTCTCAAGTGGGGTACCACAAGGCTCTGTTTTGGGCCCTGTATTGTTCAACATCTTTATCAATGATTTAGATGAAGGAATTGAGGGTAAACTGATCAAATTTGCTGATGACACAAAGCTAGGAGGGGTAGCTAATACTAGAGAAGAGAGAGAGAGGATTCAAAAAGATATACATAAACTGGAGCAGTGGGCAGCAACTAACAGAATGGATTTTAACAGGGAAAAATGCAAAGTACTACATCTGGGCAATAAAAATGAAAAAAGCATATACAAAATGGGAGGAATAGGGCTAAGTAACAGCACATGTGAAAAAGACTTGGGTATACTAATTGATCACAGACTTAACATGAGTCAACAGTGTGATGCAGCAGCAAAAAAGGCAAATGCAATTCTAGGATGTATCAACAGAAGCATACAGTCTAGATCACGTGAGGTCATTATTGCCCTCTACTCCTCTTTGGTCAGACCTCATCTGGAATACTGTGTCCAGTTTTGGGCACCACATTTTAAAAAAGACATCAACAAACTGGAGCAAGTTCAGAGAAGAGCCACCAGAATGGTGACCGGTCTGCAAACCATGTCCTATGAGGAACGGTTGCAGGAATTGGGAATGTTTAGCTTGCAAAAAAGAAGACTGAGAGGAGACTTAATAGCTGTCTACAAATATCTTAAGGGCTGTCACATTGTAGAAGGATCATCTTTATTCTCATTTGCGCAAGGAAAGACTAGAAGCAATGGGATGAAACTGAATGGGAGGAGACACAGATTAGATATTAGAAAAAACTTTTTGACAGTTAGGGTGATCAATGAGTGGAACAGGCTGCCACAAGAGGTGGTGAGTTCTCCTTCAATGGAAGTCTTCAAACAGAGGCTGGATAGACATCTGTCTGGGATGATTTAGAGAATCCTGCTTTGAGCAGGGGGTTGGACCAGATGACCCAGGAGGTCCCTTCCAACTCTACCATTCTATGATTCTATGATTCTATGATTCATCTCTATCCATGGGTTTGGAACATATACGGTTGTATCTGATGGCTTGGCTGTAGACAATAGAGTTTTTTATGTGTTTTGGATGGAAACTGTCCCATTTAAGGTATGTTGGACGGTCGATTGGCTTCTGATACAGGGATGTCTCTATTTCATTGTCCTTCAGTTTAATGATGGTGTCCAAAAAGTTAATTTCAGTGCTGGAGTAGTTAAGTGTTAAGTTGATGGTGGGATGAAATTGATTGAACTGTTCGTGGAACGTCTTTAGCTGTTGCTCAGACTCCGTCCAGATGATTAAAATGTCATCAATGTAGCGGTAGTAGGCCCGAGGCCTGGTTGGACATGAGGACAGAAAGTCGCTTTCAAGCTTGGCCATGAAAAGATTTGCATACTGTGGAGCCATTTTACTTCCCATCGCTGTGCCAGTCTCCTGTAAATAGATCTTGTTGTCAAATTCAAAGTAATTGTGGGTGAGGATGAATTTTGTGAGTTTCACCACAGAATCAGCATCATTCTCTGTGTTTTTCATGAAGTCTTTGCAGGCATTTAATCCATCCTGGTGTGGGATATTAGAGTACAAGGATTCCACATCCATGGTGGCCAGGATGGTTCCTTCTGGTAGAGGACCTATTGCTGCTAGTTTATTCAGTAGGTCAGTTGTGTCCTGAATGTAGCTGGGTGTATCCTTTACCAGGGGTTTAAGAATGCCCTCTTCTCAAAGGCAGAGAAGAATTTGCGAATACAAATTGATGGTGACCTTTGACACTCTTAATGCTGGAATGAACCTGTCACATGGTTTTATGGCCTATTACATCAATTAAGGAATTTACTCCAAATACCCTGTGAAAACATCACAAAACATTACCAGACCCCAATCAGAGGGTAATAAAACTTTCTCTCCTTATCTATGAATTGTTCCAATATTTATGCTCATTCCTCTGCCATAATGACTATTCTGCTTCACGTCACTTGTCTTACCTATTGCATTTTTTCTGTGTTTTTGTGTATAAATATGTGATTCTTCAGATTTTGTATTAGTTCAGCCTGATGAAGAGACCTGAGTAGTCTCGAAAGCTTGCAATTTGTTACCATCTTTTCAGTTAGCCATTAAAAGGTATCAACCACTGAGGACTCTCAACTCTAAATATTTTTCTATCCTTATCTAGGAACTGTTCCAATATTTATGTTCATCCCTCTGTGATAATGACAGTTCTGCTACACGTCACTTACTTGTCTTACCTATTGCACTATTCCTGTGTCCTGTTGTGTATAGAAATATGTGATGCTTCATTTTTTGTTTTAGTCTTTGCCTGATGAAGAGACGTGAGTAGCCTCGAAAGCTTGCAATTTGTTACCATCTTTTCAGTTATCCATTCAAAGGTATCAACCACTGTGGACTCTCAAGTCTAAATATTTTTCTATCTAATGGCTAACACGGTACGAAGATACACATGTTTCCTAACTTCAAGAATAAAAATAAAAACACTGCAAATATAAACGCATATATGCACATGCCAACAAGAAATGGAACAACACACCACCCCAAAAATTGGTTACAAAATATAGTGTTGTAAATTTAACAATAAAAGTCCATTTTTGTATTTATGAATAATGCTTAAGGAACGCTATGTTAAACCATAACATAGTGAAGACAATGGATTTTGTAATCGTCACTCATCATCATCATCATTGCAATTTAGATGTGACAGTCACAGACATTTCAATTATTTAAGTTAATAAAATCGTTACTTTGTACAGCATGTATGACATGTCCAGCATGGACTCATCAATGTGATGACACAATAATGTACGATAAAAAATAACCATTTAAAAAAACATAATGCATTGTCACAATTTAAGTGTGTGCCTGCAAGTGTAGGTGAAAGAAAGGCTACGGATAGCAAAGGTATATTCTATGTCTGTATCAGACAGTGGACAGCCTCTGATGGGTAATGGCGATGTTATACTGTACGTCAATAAAGTCTGTGGCTGCAATCATGCATTTTTTGCTTGGACAGTGTTGAAGAGGGTAAAAGCATGTCTGGTTGCGCAAGGCTTTATCCGTCAACACTACCTTCCTACTGTCACGCGTAGGGTAGGGTAGCGTGTGTCAATTAGATGACTATATAAAATGTGACGTTACGCAGCGTTATTGCGCCCTAGGGACGCCAAAAATACGACAGCAGTAATCATTTACTGTCTAATACTCCACCTATGACCAACAAAAAAAGACCGTTCCCTCTTTAACAATCTACAAGACTAACAAGCATAATGGTTGACGCAGACTTTATTGAGGTACAGTATTACATCGACATTGTACATGAGTAACTATGCACTGTGATACCTATATACCATTATTAATTTATATCTGTTGTGGTTGTTTCAACAGCACTTGCAGGTATAACTACCTATTGTCAGTATGCATGATGCACTTTCTAGATGTAATAATTTATTATTGCACATTATTACCAGGTTTAGATGCTGGCCATTTCATATATGGTGTGTGAAGTTACAGTTGGCATCAGTATGTGTATTTTATACTGTCTGTCATAAATAAAACTCGTGATGATGATGATGAGGATTTTATGATTCGTACATCCATTGACTGCATTATCTTACAGGTACAGATAAAGTTCCTTAAAAAGCATTAATTGATAAGTATGAAATGTACTTTTATGCATTAATTTCAAAAAGTGAACACTATGTTTTAGTTTTTGTTACCATTTCTAATAGACATGTGCAGATATGCGCTGTGATGACAAATTATTATTTGTCCATATTTGGCATAAAAATGTATCATTCTAGGCCTGGAAAACTTCACAATTTCATGTTTTAAGCATAACAATCAGGGTGACGGCTCTTCCCTATTTGGAGCATGTTCGACATGGGTTTTTCTGTGCATGTGTAGGGAACAGGAGACATGGATAACGTTGCGAACCAGTTATTTAATCTGAAAACGGACAGACAAATTCTGGCGAGATCCATGCCTTGTTCATTTTCAGAAAAGTAAGCCGGTCTACATTATCGGAGGATAGTCGCATGCGACGGTCTGTTAGTACACCACCTGCGGCACTAAAGACGCGCTCCGATAATACACTGGCAGCAGGGCAAGCCAGCACCTCCAATGCATACTGGCTAAGCTCTGGCCATGTATCCAGCTTAGAGACCCAAAACTTGAATGGGGAAGAGCCATCTGGGAGTACACTGAGAGGGAAAGACATGTAGTCTAATGTAGAGGAAACGTTGCCTCCTGCTGACTGGAGCCGTCTCGGATGGTGTAGACATTGGTGGCGCTGCCACAAAACTTCGCCACATTTGGAACATACTGGTCTTGCCCTGTGCAGAGGCGCTGCTTGTGCTCCCTCTTGTTGCAGAGCTGTCTCCACTGCCTCGACGCACAGAGCTGCTTTGTAAAGCAGTAGCAGCAGCAGTGCTCTCGGCTGGAATGGAGAACATTATGGATTGCACCAGTGTGTCTTGGTACTCCCGCATTTTACGCTCCCGGTTCAACGGTGTGATGAGGCTTTGTAAGTTGTCCCAGTAGCGAGGGTCTAGGAGGGTGTACACCCAATAATCAGACGTGGTGAGAATGTGGGCGATGCGGCGGTCGTTTCTCAGGCACTGCAGCATGAAATCAACCATGTGCTGCAGACTCCCAACTGGCCAAGAAACGCTGTCCCCTGCAAGAGGCGTCATCTCTGCCTGCTCTGCATCACCCCACCCTCGCTCTACATACTGACTAGAGCGTTGTGTACCTCCCTCTGGAGCGATGTCTTCCTCCTCCATTGACTCCTCCTCATCCTCCTCACAAAGTGAGCCCTGCCCAGCCCTTTGTGAGGAACCACGTTGCGCTGACTGTCCAGAAGGTGATGGAATTAGTGACTCCTCATCCTCCACCTCTTCCAAAACCTCATCCCTTATTGCTTGCAGTGTTTTTTGAAGCAGGCAGATAAGGGGGACAGTCAGGCTGACTAGTGCATCATCTGCACTCGCCATCCGCGTTGACTCATCAAACGCACGCAAAACGTGGCAGATGTCCTTCATAGAGGCCCACTCAGTAGTGGTGAAGTGTGAACGACGCAAATTGCGAGTTGATTGCGCCTGATGCAGCTGATACTCCATTACTGCTGGCTGCTGCTCACACAACCGCTCCAACATATGTAACGTGGAATTCCACCTGGTGGGTACGTCACATATGATGCGATGTTCAGGAAGGCGAAATCTGCGTTGCAGAGCTGCAATGCGCGATCTGGCCATGCTGGAACGTCGCAAGTGAGCGCACTCTAGGCGGACCTTGTGCAGCAGTGCATCAAGATCCGGATAGTCCCTCAAAAAACTCTGCACGACCAAGTTGAGCACATGTGCCAGACATGGTATGTGAGTGAGGTTGCCAAGGTCCAGAGCTGCCACCAGATTTCGGCCATTGTCACACACTACCAAGCCTGGCTGGAGATTCGCTGGCAAAAACCACACGTCGCTCTCCTGCTTGATGGCATTCCAGAGCTCCTGCGCTGTGTGGCTTCGATTCCCCATGGAAATTAATTTCAGGACGGCCTGTTGACGTTTGGCCACGGCTGTGCTCATATCGGTCGCATCAGGTAAGCGTTCACGGGTCCATGTGGAGGTAGACCGTGACGGCTCCTGCAGCGATGATTCTGAGGAACTGGAGTAGGAGGAGGAGTCAATGTGGACAGACTTGATTCCTGCAATCCTTGGAGTTGGCAGAACACGTACAGCGCCACTCGCAAGATCTGTACCCGGCTCCACAACATTGACCCAATGGGCAGTGAGGGAAAGGTATCGTCCCTGGCCATGGGTACTGGTCCACGCATCGGTGGTCAGGTGGACCTTGCTACTGACGGCGTTTAGTAGCGCATGTTTAATTTTTCCCTCAACATGCTTTTGCAGACCAGGGACGGCTTGCCTGCTGAAATAAAATCGGCTGGGCACATTGTATTGTGGGACTGCCAATGACATTAAGTCACGGAAACTGTCAGTCTCCACCAGCCTGAATGACAGCATTTCAAGGGACAGGAGTTTTGCAATGCCAGCATTCAGAGCCTGTGCTCGTGGATGGTTTGCCGAGTATGGCCGTCTTTTATCCCATGCCTGTGCTACCGATGGCTGTTTTGTGGCCTGGGAGTGTGAGGATGACAGGGAACTTGCAGCTGTGGGTGGAATAACACTGGGTCTCTGGACAACAGTTACAGAGGTTCTTCCATGGCGATCCTGTGAGGAAGCCGAACCAGCTGTGTGTGAGCTGGAGGAAGAGGCTCCAACACGAGCTGAAGATGTAGGTGCTGCTGTAGGTTGGCCTACATCTCCAGTGTGTCTTTGTAACTCAGCTACGTGCTTTGTCCATACATGTTTCCACATATTTGTGGTATTGAGGTTACTGATATTTTTACCTCTTTTAACTTTTTGATTACACAGCTTGCATTTGACATAGCAAATATCATCTGCAAGTGTGTCAAAAAAGGACCACGCAGTGCAAGTCCTGGGAGCGCCCGGTTTGGCTGTTGGAAGAGAACTGCTACGAACGGGTGCCAAACTGGAGGGTACAGGCAACCGAGTCTGCAGCCTACCTCTCCCTACTGTTTGGACCGTTGGGGCAATCTCTTCCTCAGAGCTGCTACCACCACCTTCCTGTTCCTCACGCCATGTTGGGTCTTGCACCTCATCATCTCCACTACCCTCTTCCAACACCTGCTGCTGTTGGGTGGTCTGGCCAGCACCTTGCTCAACAGAAAATGGCACCTGAGTCTCATCATCATCAGATGCGTTCTGCAGTGTGCTGACCATCGCCACTGGCTCACCCGCCTCTTCACATTCAGAGAGACACAGCTGTTGCGCAACACTGCATACTGCCTCTTCTTCACATTCCAGAATGCTGCTTGGCTGGGCCCCTGTTTCCAAGCCAACAGATTCTGAGAACAGAAGCAGAGACTCAGCTGGCTCCAGTTCAGAACTCTCTGACTGCCTGGGCAATTTGGCAGGCGGTGAAGAGACAGATGGTTGTTCAACAGTGCTGTGGTCCTGAGAGGAGGTGGAAGGAATTGAAGTCGATGCATTGGCTGCCATCCAACCAACAACGGCTTCAATTTGTTCTTCCCGCAGCAGGGGGGTACGCTGAGCTCCTACAAAAGTGCGCATAAAGGAACGCTCACGGGGAAAACTGGTGGATGCTGTGTCACTGGGTGCGGCAGCAGCCACAGAATCCCCACGTCCTCTCCCTGCTGAAACTCCACGGCCACGACCACGTGCCTTACTCCCTGCCTTCTTCATCTTGGTAGATTGATAAAGAAAGTCAGAAAAGTTATAAGGCCTAAGTGTGGTTATTCCTCAGAGACTGCAGTGAACACTGAAACACAACTGTTCAGTAGCTGTGAAAGGCCCCTTTGTCTACTTCTATAGTGTTTGCAACCACTGTATTGTATACGGATGGAAGCGCGTCACACTAATAGATTAGATTTTTTTCAAATATAATGGAGCAGCACCAATTAGAGAAAAATGTGAAGGATGAGGCAGTGACACACGCTCAGCAGACTACAACCAGCAGTAGTTGAAGAACTAACTGGAGCGTGATCTGCACTCAAAAAATGAAAAGCTCACAGACTACAGTGAACACTGAAACACAACTGTTCAGTAGCTGTGAAAGGCCCCTTTGTCTACTTCTATAGTGTTTGCAACCACTGTATTGTATACGGATGGAAGCGCGTCACACTAATAGATTAGATTTTTTTCAAATATAATGGAGCTGCACCAATTAGAGAAAAATGTGAAGGATGAGGCAGTGACACACGCTCAGCAGACTACAACCAGCAGTAGTTGAAGAACTAACTGGAGCGTGATCTGCACTCAAAAAATGAAAAGCTCACAGACTACAGTGAACACTGAAACACAACTGTTCAGTAGCTGTGAAAGGCCCTTTGTCTACTTCTATAGTGTTTGCAACCACTGTATTGTATACGGATGGAAGCGCGTCACACTAATAGATTAGATTTTTTTTCAAATATAATGGAGCAGCACCAATTAGAGAAAAATGTGAAGGATGAGGCAGTGACACACGCTCAGCAGACTACAACCAGCAGTAGTTGAAGAACTAACTGGAGCGTGATCTGCACTCAAAAAATGAAAAGCTCACAGACTACAGTGAACACTGAAACACAACTGTTCAGTAGCTGTGAAAGGCCCCTTTGTCTACTTCTATAGTGTTTGCAACCACTGTATTGTATATGGATGGAAGTGCGTCACACTAATAGATTAGATTTTTTTCAAATATAATGGAGCAGCACCAATTAGAGAAAAATGTGAAGGATGAGGCAGTGACACACGCTCAGCAGACTACAACCAGCAGTAGTTGAAGAACTAACTGGAGCGTGATCTGCACTCAAAAAATGAAAAGCTCACAGACTACAGTGAACACTGAAACACAACTGTTCAGTAGCTGTGAAAGGCCCCTTTGTCTACTTCTATAGTGTTTGCAACCACTGTATTGTATACGGATGGAAGCGCGTCACACTAATAGATTAGATTTTTTGCAAATATAATGGAGCTGTACCAATTAGAGAAAAATGTGAAGGATGAGGCAGTGACACACGCTCAGCAGACTACAACCAGCAGTAGTTGAAGAACTAACTGGAGCGTGATCTGCACTCAAAAAATGAAAAGCTCACAGACTACAGTGAACACTGAAACACAACTGTTCAGTAGCTGTGAAAGGCCCCTTTGTCTACTTCTATAGTGTTTGCAACCACTGTATTGTATACGGATGGAAGCGCGTCACACTAATAGATTAGATTTTTTGCAAATATAATGGAGCTGCACCAATTCCACAAAATCAAATAAAAAAAAGAGTCAGTGAGTGACACTTGCAGATGCCTACAAACAGCGGTGGATGCAGAGCAAACTGCAGCGTCACCTGCACTCTCACACACACACCTTGCACAGAGCTGTTAAAACAACACTGGCAAAAGGAAGCTTTACACAGCGGTTGGTAAACTAGCCTGCCTAAAGCACAGTAGAGTACACAAAATCGCAATGTCTAACTGTCCCTCAGAGTCAGTACAGCAGCGTCCTGTCCCTAACTGAGTTCACAGCACAGTGACGCTAAAATGGCGGCGGCGCCTTTTATAGTGCATTCTGACATCATTTCAGCAGCCAATCACAGCCATGCCATTAGTTAACATGACCGCAGCATTACAGGATGTGCCCACACTTCATAAGATTCCTCATTGGCTGACTAAAATCACATTGCCTCTCAAAGAATTATGGGAACTTCCGATTCCGGTATACGATATATGAAAAATATCGGAACTAAGTATCGGAATTCCGATACAGCGAATATCGGCCGATACCCGATACTTGCGGTATCGGAATGCTCAACACTAGCAGAGACCCAATAATGGGGTGGGTGAACCTGTAATGTAACAGTGGCTCAGTCCGGAAAAAATGTGACGTGCACACAGTGTATATGCACCTATATGTACATATACTCTGCTAGTGGTGAACGCAATGGGCCATACCTGAGTGATGATATAGAATCTGGTCACAGACGGGAGCGGTGAATAGGACGCGGCATCCACCGCAAGTCCATGTGCGTCGCTGACTGGCATCGCATGTGAGGACAAGAAAAAGGGAAGGGGCGGGAGTAACCGCTGAAACAGCCAATGGCTGTACTGAATGTGAGACAGGAAGTGTCCAAAGCGGAAGGTGATGGCTGTGCGTGTCACAGAGCAGATGGTGCGTTCCAGGGGTGGAGCCAGGATGTAGCAGAGTCCTACAGAGCCGATAGTGGAGGGTGGTGTGCTCGAGTGTAGAGAAACCAGGATGATTTTTTTACAGGATGTTTCTTAATACAATCGGCTCTAAAGGAAAAAGAGGAGATGAATTAGCAGGAAAATTATGGCTCAATACGATAGATTGAAATAAAATTATGCATATTGATATGAGATCTGAGTACATAATATATGAGATATAATAGACCATAAAGAAGGGGGGGGAAAGAGTCTTTATGTGGGTCATGAAATGCCCCAGTGATATATATATATATATATATATATATATGATTAATACACTATACACGTATATGTCAAATGACAGTACACGAATATATATACAAAAACATATCCATGTGCCATGAGGCGACCAGAATGTCAATATATAATGAAATGTAAATAAGATGGATGATCATTATAGAATCATAGAATCATAGAACGGTAGAGTTGGAAGGGACCTCCTGGGCCTTCTGGTCCAACCCCCTGCTCAAAGCAGGATTCTCTAAATCATCCCAGACAGATGTCTATCCAGCCTCTGTTAGAAGACTTCCATTGAAGGTGAACTCACCACCTCTCGTGGCAGCCTGTTCCACTCATTGATCACCCTAACTGTCAAAAAGTTTTTTCTAATATCTAATCTGTGTCTCCTCCCATTCAGTTTCATCCCATTGCTTCTAGTCTTTCCTTGTGCAAATGAGAATAAAGATGATCCTTCTACAATGTGACAGCCCTTGAGATATTTGTAGACAGCTATTAAGTCTCCTCTCAGTCTTCTTTTTTGCAAGCTAAACATTCCCAAATCCTGCAACCGTTCCTCATAGGACATGGTTTGCAGACCGGTCACCATTCTGGTGGCTCTTCTCTGAACTTGCTCCAGTTTGTTGATGTCTTTTTTAAAATGTGGTGCCCAAAACTGGACACAGTATTCCAGATGAGGTCTGACCAAAGAGGAGTAGAGGGCAATAATGACCTCACGTGATCTAGACTGTATGCTTCTGTTGATACATCCTAGAATTGCATTTGCCTTTTTTGCTGCTGCATCACACTGTTGACTCATGTTCAGTCTGTGATCAATTAGTATACCCAAGTCTTTTTCACATGTGCTGTTACTTAGCCCTATTCCTCCCATTTTGTATATGCTTTTTTCATTTTTATTGCCCAGATGTAGTACTTTGCATTTTTCCCTGTTAAAATCCATTCTGTTAGTTGCTGCCCACTGCTCCAGTTTATGTATATCTTTTTGAATCCTCTCTCTCTCTTCTCTAGTATTAGCTACCCCTCCTAGCTTTGTGTCATCAGCAAATTTGATCAGTTTACCCTCAATTCCTTCATCTAAATCATTAAGGCGAGAATCTAGACAAAGGATAGTATATCGTAATCAAGATTCAAACCTCTGGGTGACATGGTATCCAGGGTGTGAATCCAAAATGCCTCACGGCGTTTTAATTGTTTTATGCGATCGCCACCTCTCCTAGACTGTGGGACCTGTTCCAAAATTTGGAATTTGAGCTGGGCAATGGTGTGTCCCGCTGAAATAAAATGATACGGAATCGGGAGGAGTGTATTTTTGCATCGGATAGTGGACTTATGTTTAGAAATTCGATCCTTTGCTGGTTGAGTGGTTTCGCCTACATATAAGAGGCCACACGGACATTTTATTGCATAGACGACAAAGGGGGTGTTGCAAGTGAAATAACCACGGATCTTGAATGTTTTGCCCTTGTGGGGGTGATGGATGGTTTCGCCTTTTTGGACATTGGAGCATTGGGTACAATTGAGACAAGGAAAAGTACCTACTCTTGGTCGTTTTATGAAGCCTTGGGTGGTCCTCTGTTTTGTGGGTCCCAGATCAGCTCTAATACGGGAATCTCTAAGATTAGGAGCCCGACGTAAACAAGGAAGGAAAGGTTTGGAAAACTCCAAAATTTCGGGATGGGCCCGTTGGAGGAGGGGCCAGTTTTGGCGTATGGATTTGTGTAGGATATATGCAAACGGATGATAAGAATGTACAAAGGTAATTCTACCTGTATTGTCCCGTTTGATTCCGGTAAGAGGAGTAATAGAAGAGTCCAATAATTTTTGTGGATAGCCTCTATCGTGAAATTTCTTGCTCATCTCTGTTAGACTGGTTTCAAGGGTACTCGGATCTGAGACAATACGTCTCACTCGATGAAACTGTGACCTGGGGATAGACCTTTTTATAGTTGTGGGGTGGAAACTGGTATAGTGAAGTAAACTGTTCCGGTCAGTTGACTTAGTAAAACATACTGGTCGCCTCATGGCACATGGATATGTTTTTGTATATATATTTGTGTACTGTCATTTGACATATATGTGTATAGTGTATTAATCATATATATATATATATATATATCACTGGGGCATTTCATGACCCACATAAAGACTCTTTCCCCCCCTTCTTTATGGTCTATTATATCTCATATATTATGTACTCAGATCTCATATCAATATGCATAATTTTATTTCAATCTATCGTATTGAGCCATAATTTTCCTGCTAATTCATCTCTTCTTTTTCCTTTAGAGCCGATTGTGTTAAGAAACATCCTGTAAAAAAATCATCCTGGTTTCTCTACACTCGAGCACACCACCCTCCACTATCGGCTCTGTAGGACTCTGCTACATCCTGGCTCCACCCCTGGAACGCACCATCTGCTCTGTGACACGCACAGCCATCACCTTCCGCTTTGGACACTTCCTGTCTCACATTCAGTACAGCCATTGGCTGTTTCAGCGGTTACTCCCGCCCCTTCCCTTTTTCTTCTCCTCACATGCGATGCCAGTCAGCGACGCACATGGACTTGCGGTGGATGCCGCGTCCTATTCACCGCTCCCATCTGTGACCAGATTCTATATCATCACTCAGGTATGGCCCATTGCGTTCACCACTAGCGGAGTATATGTACATATAGGTGCATATACACTGTGTGCACGTCACATTTTTTCCGGACTGAGCCACTGTTACATTACAGGTTCACCCACCCCATTATTGGGTCTCTGCTCATAGGATACCTGGTATGTAACGTCTTACTATCACATTACTACACCTATTAGCAGTGTTCAGTCCTCATCACATTCCCTTCCTCTTATCACCCACCAGATTTCACCAGTGCTTACCGTCTCTGGTCTCTTGGGTAAACATCCCATTGCGGTACATTATGGTATGTCTCATTATTGAATCATCTCTGATCTGATCTCTGAACTAGAATTATTTTGAGCCTCAGCTATATTTCTAGCAATCATTTCTCTTTTCTACTGACCAATGTCTCTGTATATAATTTGTTTGTACATACTTTATTTGTTTTATTCTTATTTTTGTTTATGTAGTGACTGAGGAAGGTCTAATTGTTAAGACCGAAACGTTTCATAGCTACCGTAACTACATTAAAAATTCACTATTTTCGTTAAGTTGAGTGCCGAGTTTATCTTTATCTATTCACATGGTGTTGGAACCTACTCTGGCACCTACTACGGCTGTGCACACGCTCATCTTTTCATTCTTAATTTCATTGGTAGACCAATCCAGTACCGGATTGTGCAATTTTAACCAGGGTAACCCCAAAATCACCGGTGAGGGCAAATTATTCAATACTACCAAATCCAAATTCTCTTGATGAACACCATTAATAGTAAGAGGAAATTCACAGATATGGTGAGTAACATTTTTCAAGGGAGAACCATCCACAGAAACCACATTAATAGGGGAAGGCAGAAGTTTGGCTTTTAATTTTAGTTTTTCCAAAAATTTCCTATCAATCACATTGAGAGTTGAACCACAATCCACAAATACCCGAAACTCCATTAATTCCTCCTCAACAGCAGTGGTAGCAGAAAGAAAGACACCTTTATTGTTTAAACAAGCTATACGGGCGAAACTGACCTCATTTTTTTTTCTTTATTCATTCGAAGCACACAGTTCTTAATAAAATGCTTAGATTTGCCACAATAGAAACACAAACCTACAGCAAATCTGCGGTCTTTTTCCCGGGAGTGAGGTGCCATTGCTCCAATTTCCATCGGCACTGCAATGTCAGTACAGTCCCTCTCCAGACTTGGAGCTGACAAGGCAGATTTACTCTCATTAACCCTTGCACGCAGTCTCCTATCCACCCGTATGGCTAATTGCATAGCCTCTTGCAAGTTACCAGGTATAGGATAACCAATCAGCAAATCTTTAACCCTTTCACTTAACCCTGCAAGAAATAAACTTTTCAAAGCTGAATCGTTCCACCCCACCTGAGTGGACCACCTTCGGGACTGAGTAAAATATTTTTCCGCATTACCTGATCCCTGCCTCAAACGTCTCAATTCTGTCTCAGCTGACGAAACACGATCAGGATCGTCATACAATAAGCCCAAAGCAGAAAAAAAACTATCCACTGATCTAAAGCATGGATCACTAGGCTGCAGAGAAAAGGCCCAGTCCTGAGGTTCTTTGCGCAAAAGTGACATTATGAACCCTATACGCTGTGATTCATCACCAGAGGATCTGGGTCTCAAACAAAAATACAAGCAAGCATTTTTAAAAGAAAAAAAATCTTGTTGTTCACCAAAAAATAAATCAGGCAAACGTACCTTTGGCTCCACGAAATGTGCTCCAGAACAATTACTCATGTGTTGCTGGATCTGAGCCACCTCCAGAGAGAGTCCCTGCAGGCGTTGAGCCAAATCCTGAACCGACACCATGATGGAAACAGAAAATCTTTCCTTAGAGATTTTTTTTTTTTTTTTTGGGCTGGACTTACTGTTATGATCTGCTACAAGCACTAAGGAAAGATGGGAATTCTGTCCCTACAATAGAAGTAAGCTGGATCCCTACGATGTAACGGGGAACCTGATCCTGCGACCAGACCCGCTAAAGTCCTCAGCTAGTCTGAACGAAGACCTATAGTTGCGAGGGAGGAATCCCTACAAGATCTAGGGACTGGGAGAAAAGGTGAACACCTCCTAACAGAAATTGTAGCAGGGATAATTAAACAGAAAACAAATTACATAGAGATCCTAAGATAAAGCAAAACTGACTGAGTAAGGCACCTAAGCACCCGGCTAGCTTAAGAGTAGATAATACAATGAAGTCCAGCAAAGCCAGAAGGGCGGAGCCAGACTAAATAGGGAAAAAAAGTCATGTGACCAGCAAACTGAAACAAACCTAACAACAGGGTTCTAACAATGTGCCTTTTACCTCTAGCTATTTTTGCCAAAAGAGATCCGGCCTTATTCCCAAATTTAAAGAATTCTGCCGATTTTCTTTGCCCCTTTAATTTTTCTGATCTTTCCAACCAAAGGTCAAATTCTGATTTGAATTGTAACCACCTATCTCTATTAGAAACTGATGGATTATTGATATGCAAGCTGAAGATATGGATGAACTCTTTATGCATCAAATGGCCAAGTTCTCCAAAAAATATGACATAGTGGTCATGGGAGATTTCAACTATCCAGACATTTGTTGGGAATCGCTCTCAGGCAAAACTAACAGGTCAAGGAAATTCTTATCCTCTCTTGCTAACAACTTTATCTTTCAAAAGGTAGGGGAGAAAACAAGGGGAACTGCTACCTTGGATCTAATCCTTATAAATAGGGAGGAAATGGTTGAGGAGGTAAGAGTGGCTGGGACCCTAGGAGGTAGTGACCATGCTATTTTAGAATTTTGGATAACAAGAGGAGGAAGACCTGTGAAGACTCAGACGTCAAGGTTAGATTTCAGAAAGGCAGATTTTAAGGGACTCAGAAAGAGAATTGGAGGGATCCAATGGCAGGATATCCTTAAGGACAAAAATGTCCAGGAAGGATGGGACATCTTGAAAAATGAGATTCTCAAAGCACAATCGTTAACAATTCCAAAAAGAGGGAAGAATGGGAAGCATTTAAGGAAACCAGGATGGATGAACACAGAACTTAAACACATGCTAAAAAGGAAGAAAGAAATGTTTATCAAATGGAAAGAGGGAGGCATATCTAAAGAAGAATATAATGCCGTCTGCAGAACCTGCAGGGCCCAAATCAGATTATCTAAAGCTGACAATGAATTAAGGCTTGCAAGAGATGTCAAAAGCAACAAAAAAGGATTTTGGGGATACGTCAAAAGTAAAAGAAAAGTCAAAGATGCTATAGGATTTTTACAGGATGAAAATGAGGAAATGGTAAGACAGGATGTTGAGAAGGCTGAACTTTTAAATTCCTATTTTGCATCTGTTTTCTCTCAGAAAGGAAATGTAACATCAACTGATCTTTACTGTCCTAGTAAAGGAATAGAAGAATCCAGGATATCTATAAACAGAAAGACAGTGAGGAAACACTTAGCTAAACTAAATGAATTCAAGTCTCCAGGTCCAGATGAATTACACCCCAGAATACTGAAGGAGATAGCAGAAGAAATTCTTGAACCACTGTCCATAATCTTTGAAAATTCTTGGAGAACAGGTGAAGTCCCAGAAGACTGGAGAAGAGCAAATGTTGTTCCTATCTTCAAAAAGGGGAAGAAGGTGGACCCAGGGAACTACAGGCCGGTGAGTCTGACTTCTATACCAGGAAAGATCTTTGAACAAATTATTAAAGAACATGTATGTAAGTACCTGCATAAGAATGAAGTGATTAAACAGAGTCAGCATGGGTTTGTAACTAATAAGTCATGTCAGACTAACTTAATTTCCTTCTATGACAGAATCACTGACTGGGTGGATCAGGGAAATGCTGTAGATATAGTATATCTTGACTTCAGCAAAGCATTTGACAAAGTATCTCACACAATCCTTATTGAAAAAATGACTAAGTATGGAATGGACAAGGCAACTGCTAGGTGGATTCATAACTGGCTTAATGATCGGACTCAAAGAGTGGTCGTAAATGGCTGCACATCCAGTTGGAAGAATGTCTCAAGTGGGGTACCACAAGGCTCTGTTTTGGGCCCTGTATTGTTCAACATCTTTATCAATGATTTAGATGAAGAATTGAGGGTAAACTGATCAAATTTGCTGATGACACAAAGCTAGGAGGGGTAGCTAATACTAGAGAAGAGAGAGAGAGGATTCAAAAAGATATAAATAAACTGGAGCAGTGGGCAGCAACTAACAGAATGGTTTTTAACAGGGAAAAATGCAAAGTACTACATCTGGGCAATAAAAATGAAAAAAACATATACAAAATGGGAGGAATAGGGCTAAGTAACAGCACATGTGAAAAAGACTTGGGTATACTAATTGATCACAGACTGAACATGAGTCAACAGTGTGATGCAGCAGCAAAAAAGGCAAATACAATTCTAGGATGTATCAACAGAAGCATACAGTCTAGATCACGTGAGGTCATTATTGCCCTCTACTCCTCTTTGGTCAGACCTCATCAGGAATACTGTGTCCAGTTTTGGACACCACATTTTAAAAAAGACATCAACAAACTGGAGCAAGTTCAAAGAAGAGCCACCAGAATGGTGACCGGTCTGCAAACCATGTCCTATGAGGAACGGTTGCAGGATTTGGGAATGTTTAGCTTGCAAAAAAGAAGACTGAGAGGAGACTTAATAGCTGTCTACAAATATCTCAAGGGCTGTCACATTGTAGAAGGATTATCTTTATTCTCATTTGCACAAGGAAAGACTAGAAGCAATGGGATGAAACTGAATAGGAGGAGACACAGATTAGATATTAGAAAAAACTTTTTGACAGTTAGGGTGATCAAGGAGTGGAACAGGCTGCTACGAGAGGTGGTAAATTCTCCTTCAATGGAAGTCTTCAAACAGAGGCTGGACAGACATCTGTCTGGAATGATTTAGAGAATCCTGCTTTGAGCAGGGGGTTGGACCAGATGGCCCAGGAGGTCCCTTCCAACTCTACCATTCTATGATTCTATGATTCTATGTTCTGTGTACCTTACTCTAGTTTTCTGACTTGCTTCATTATAGGCTATCCTCATTTTCTTTTTTAAAGAATTGACATATCCAATTATTCTCCCCCTCAAAACAGCCTTTGCTGTATCCCAGTATAAATGCACTGAATCCCTATGTTCTCTATTATCTAATTCATATTCTAACCACCAATTTTTTATGATTTTTTGAAAATTTTCATCTTGTGCCAAGAACGTCGGAAATCTCCATAAAATATCAGAGCCTTTTGGGAAAGTCTCCTGCAAGGATAACGAGACCGGGGTATGATCCGAAATAATTAGATCTAGAATGTTATTATCATTCAACCTATTCACTAAGTCTTGAGAGATCAGAAAATAATCTATTCTAGACCAAGAGTTGTGAACCTGTGAAAAATGAGTAAATTCTCGATCTATTGGATGAGATGTACGCCAAATATCTATCAACCCAGGGCTTTCTAGGAATGGTGCCACCACTCTGTCACTTGATCTACTACTGTCTGTTTCACTCTAGATCTATCTTCAATGTTACTCACAACTGTGTTAAAGTCACCACCAGTGATTATCTTTTCCTCTTCTTCTTCCAATATTTGAGTTTCCAGCTCTTTAAAAAAAACTTTATCGTTCCCATTTGAAGCATCTATGTTCTATAATCTAACCCTGCCCACCGGGGTGTCTAATAATACTCTTATTTTCCTTCCAGATTTATCTGAATCCCAAGATATTATTTTACAGTTCGCCCGTTTGCTTATTAAAATCAGTACTCCTGCTTTCCTATTCACAGACGGAGATCCCAAAACAGAACCTACCCACATTTTATCCATCCTGCAGAAATCTTGCTTTTTTAAGTGCGTTTCTTGTAGCATCGCAATGTCTACTTTAAGTTTCTTAAGGTGTCTCAAAACCATCATTCTTTTATGTGGGGATTGAAGCCCTTTGACATTCCATGTTACTACTTTCATATTAAATGTATAAAAATAAATAAAAAAAGAAAAAAAAAATAACCAGTTTTAACCAGTCTGTTGAATTAAACAGTTTAAAACCTAAACAGAGTATTAAGTCTTTTCTGACTTCACTTTTTTCGTACATGTAACTGTGGGCACTCTGTAAACCCACCCTTTCTTTCACCAAAACTAGACTTTTCCCTCTCCTTTAGAACCCAGCCTCCATCTCCTCCATTTTATTCCCCGAAATCAAACATATCATACAAATTAATATTTTGCAATGCGTGCCTTAGGAGAAATAGAAAAACAACAAATTTTGCCATCCCCTCTCCCTTAATACGACAGATTGTTATAATCTCTCTCCAACTGAGTCTCAGTCAGGGACTTGTCCGCCATTATTCTGAAGCAACTTCTTCATATATTCTCTGGCCAAGTCCGGTGCATTAAAGGATTCTGTACCTCCTTCTGGGGGAAATATCTTCAGAGTAGCAGGAAATTGCAGCGCAAATCTAATCTTTTTTCCCACCAGTTCAGTACACAGATCACTAAATGCTCTCCTTTTCTTTGTGACTTCTACGGAATAATTGTTGAATAATAAAACTTTGTGCCCTCTGATGGTGGTCTGAGTCGGCTTTTTCTGTAATGTTGTAGAAGGGCAGATTTATCCACAAAGTCCAGATATTTCACAATTACCGGTCTTGGTCTACTAGAAAGAGAGGGAGAATTGTGCTGCCGCTGCAGAGGTGGACCGACTCTGTGGGCCCTTTCTACCTTCATACTGTTTTCTATCCCCAACGATCTGGGAAGTTCCTCCATACAAATCTTCATTAAATGAGTAGGGGGATAGATTCTGAGAGACCTATTATCCTTAGATTGTTTCTCCTTGATCTGTTTTCTAGATCATCTACTTTTTCAGACAATTGCAGGCTTAATTTTGTGGCTTTTCTCAGCTCTAGTTGTATATTCTGAAGTTCGTCCTCTGCTGCACTCAATCTGTGCTCAGTTATACCAAGCCTTTCAGACTGCTGGGTGATGGATGCCTGCAGCAGCTGCAATGATGCAGAAACTGTTTGTTCAAGAGTCTTTTTTTATGTCTGGTGCCAATATTTTAGCCACCTCTGCAGCCAAAGCTTTATATGGTATGTTAAGTCCTGCTGGTTGGTCACCCTCTACCTCCTCGCCCGTCTGTATATTATTTGGTGCAGTGCCTGAGGACTTACTAGATTTCTTTGTTTTTGGAGCGTCCGGCGCCATCTTGCTACACGCTTCTAGTGGTGTCCGGGGAGAAAAACTTTTCAGGGACCCACTTCTGTTAATAAATCTCTCCATACACCAATGGAGATGCCTGGCGAGTCTCACTGACAGGTAATTAGCCTGTCGCAAGGTTGAATAGGTCCCAGGAATCTCACTGAAAGAAGCTGGGTTACGGAGCTGGTCTCACACACTCCCTTTCATGTACGCACTGGAACCGGAAGTCGACTGGGTCCATTTCAATAACAGATGGAGACAAAATGAATCCCAGAAATGAGACCTTCTGTATGCCAAAAAGACACTTTGATCTCTTCACATACAGTGCATTCTCTCTCAAAATCTGGAACACAGTCCGAACATGTTTCACATGAGAGTCCCAGTCGTTGGAAAAAAACAAGATATCATCCAAATAAACAATCAGAAATTTATCCACAAAATCCCTGAAAATATCTTTCATGAAGAATTGGAAGACGGAAGGGGCATTAGTAAGCCCAAAAGGCATCACTAGGTACTCAAAATGCCACTCTGGGGTATTAAACGCCATCTTCCATTCATCCACGTGCTTAATGCGAATAAGGTTATACGCCCCCCTGAGGTCCAGCTTGGTAAACCAACTAGCACTTTTCACTCTGGAAAATAGGTCAGAAATCAAAGGTAACGGATATTGATATTTAACAGTGATCTTATTCAGGAGGCGATAATCAATACACGGCCTCAATGAACCATCCTTTTTGGCCACAAAGAAAAAACCGGCGCCCAAGGGTGAGGAGGATGGTCTGATATGACCTGTTGTGAATGGGTTTGAGATGAGTTCTGAGCAGAGGCTCCCTCTGGTGGTTACAAGCGGTACTAGTGAAGATTGTGAGGACTGGGAATCAGGTGTTACTGACTGGTCTTATATAAGGGAGTCATTTTCCCATCAGGGTTGCCGGTGATCAATTGTTCTGGTCTGAATCCTTCATTCCAGTTTCCCTTGTAGCCTGCTGTGTCGTGTCTGCATCTCCTGCTACCAGATAAGAATTTTTCTTCTTTTGTGTTGTTGCTATATTTTTGCATTTTGTCCTGCACTTCTTTGGGGGTCTTCTGGGTCCCCTCCGGGGGCTTCTGCCTTCTCAGTTTAGTTCACTGTTGTGAATGGGTTTGAGATGAGTTCTGAGCAGAGGCTCCCTCTGGTGGTTACAAGCGGTACTAGTGAAGAATGTGAGGACTGGGAATCAGGTGTTACTGACTGGTCTTATATAAGGGAGTCATTTTCCCATCAGGGTTGCCAGTGATCAATTGTTCTGGTCTGAATCCTTCATTCCAGTTTCCCTTGTAGCCTGCTGTGTCGTGTCTGCATCTCCTGCTACCAGATAAGAATTTTTCTTCTTTTGTGTTGTTGCTATATTTTTTGCATTTTGTCCTGCACTTCTTTGGGGGTCTTCTGGGTCCCCTCCGGGGGCTTCTGCCTTCTCAGTTTAGTTCAGCCACTGAGTTTTGTTCTTTTGCTTTTTCCAGTTTTTTCAGTGGCTGAACTAAACTGAGAAGGCAGAAGCCCCCGGAGGGGACCCAGAAGACCCCCAAAGAAGTGCAGGACAAAATGCAAAAATATAGCAACAACACAAAAGAAGAAAAATTCTTATCTGGTAGCAGGAGATGCAGACACGACACAGCAGGCTACAAGGGAAACTGGAATGAAGGATTCAGACCAGAACAATTGATCACCGGCAACCCTGATGGGAAAATGACTCCCTTATATAAGACCAGTCAGTAACACCTGATTCCCAGTCCTCACAATCTTCACTAGTACCGCTTGTAACCACCAGAGGGAGCCTCTGCTCAGAACTCATCTCAAACCCATTCACAACAATGACCCTTCTCCAATGACTCCTTGATATAATATCGCATAGCATCGTGTTCAGGTACAGATAAATTAAAAAGGCGAACTTTAGGAAATTTACCACCAGGCACTAACTCAATAGCGCAATCATAGCTCCTGTGAGGAGGTAAGGATGCAGATTTACTTTCACTAAACACATCAGAAAAATCAGTCAAAAAGTCAGGGACATCCTGAAATTGGGGAGAGGCAGAAAAAACAGGAGTGTCAGTATTAACACATTGGCCGCCCCAACTGGTCACAGAGACAGATTTCCAATCCAAAACAGGATTATGAGTCTGTAACCAAGGGAAACCCAGTACAATAATGTCATGCAGTTTATGCAACACCAGAAATTTGCAACTCTCCTGATGATCTGGTTCAACCCTCATTATCACCTGAGTAGAAAACTGGGGTTTATTCTCCGCCAAAGGGGTAGAATCAATGCCCAGTAAAGGAATAGACTTCCGCAGGGGTATCATGGGAAACCCGCGACGTTTGGCAAAGTCAAAATCCATCAGGTTAATAGCTGCTCCTGAATCAACAAAAGCCTGAGCCTAAAATGTGGAAAGGTAGCAAATCAGGGTAACAGTCAACAGAAGTTTAGTCTGAACACTACCCAAGACAACTGAGCGTGCAAAACGTCTTCCCTGCTTAGGGCAGACGGAAATTGCATGGGAAGCGTCACCACAGTAGAAACATAACCCATTGCGCTTACGAAACTCATGACGCTGAGTCCCAGAAGTCACTCCATCACACTGCATGGGCTCAGGAGCTGGCTCACAGGGCAACACTATCTCACGCATACCTCTGCGCTCCCGCAAACGTCTGTCAATTTGAATAGACGAAGACATAGAATCATTGAGACCAGAGGGAACAGGGAATCCCACCATAACGTCCTTTACATTTTCTGACAGACCCTTCCGAAAAAGGGCTGCCAAAGCATCATCATTCCATTTGGTCAGGACTGCCCATTTTCAAAATTTCTGACAGTACAGCTCAGCATCTTCACGACCCTGATTTAATGCCAACAAGGTCTTTTCAGCTTGATCAGTGACATTAGGTTCATCGTACAATAACCCTAGAGCCTGAAAAAATACATCAACATCATTCAAAACAGGATCCCCAGGTGTCAGGGAAAAAGCCCAATCCTGAGGGTCGCTGCGCAGCAGAGAGATGACAATTTGAACCTGCTGTGCTGCGTTCCCTGAGGACTTAGGCTTTAAGGCAAAAAACAACTTACAGTTATTTAAGAAATTCAGAAATTTAGACCGATCCCCCAAAAATAAATCTGGCATGGGGATCCTAGGTTCCACAACTGGCAACCTAGCAAGATAGGTAGCAATACTCTGAACCTCAGTGGCAAGCTGCTCCACACGGCCAGACAACTGTGCAAACTCCATTGAGAGAAAAAAAAATTCCTCCTCAGCACCCAGAGAAAAAGAGGGAAAAAAAATGTAACAAACTTTTTCCTCTTTACTATTTTTCCCTTCTCTGAGTACCATATAATTTTCAGTCTGGCCGGTAATACTGTTATGTTTCAGTAGCTGAGGAGAAACTAGAAAAAATAGCCAAAGTAGCAATACACCAGAGAGGCTGGAAACTATTGGATTGCAGTAACCTAAACTAACCGCCACACTAAAAGTAGCCGTGGAGCGTACCTACGGTGATCCTAGATGCCTCGTCACAGCCGGAGAGATAGCTACACCTAAAGACAGAAAGATGAATGCTATCTGCCCCGGAGCAGAATCCCCAAAGAAATAGGAAGCCCCCGAACATGTAATGGTGGTTAGACAAGAAGAAAACACAGACACAGACAGAAAATAGAATGAGCAAACACTGGGGCCCAATCTGTCTAGATAGAAAAGTATAGGAAAGAATTCTAACTGCAACCCAAAAAAACCCTGATAAAAATACCAACACTTCTGATTAACAAAAAAACTGAGATCACCCGATCTCTACCACCTAAATCAGATCTCTGTTGTAACAAACAGCAACACAGCAAATAAAAAGTGACAAAGGAACAAAGCAAAAATGCAAACACACAATGAGCACAATTGCAGCGCAAGACCCCAAAAGGGGACCTGTTATGTTACGGTAGCTGAGGAGTGCAGGTAAAAAAGGAAATACACCAGAGCAGTTGGAATCTATGAGATTGCAGTACCCTGACTAACCACCACAACTAGAGGCAGCCGTGGAGCGTTCCTACGTTGGTCCTAGACGCCTCGTCACAGCCTGAGAAACTAACTACACCTAAAGATAGAAATAGGAAAGCTATCTGCCCCGGAGCAGAACCCCAAGGATAATAGAAAGCCCCCAAACATGTAATGGCGGTTAGACAAGAGGAAATACTGACACAGAAAGAAAATAGTATGAGCAAACGCTGGGGCCCAAACTATCTAAATAGAAAAGGACAGGAAGGGCACTTACTGCAATCTCAGAAAACCCTGAAAAAACACCAACTCTACTAATTTCAAAATCACCTGAGATCACACGACCTCTACCACCTAAATTAGTTCTCTGGTGTAAAAAAAATCAAAACAGCAGCCACTGAAAAAAAACTGGAAAAAGCAAAAGTACAAAACACAGTGGCTGGACTAAACTGAGAGGGCAAAAGCCCCCGGAGGGGACCCTGAAGGCCCCCACAGAAGTGCAGGAAAAAATGCAAAAATATAGCAAAAACACAAAATAAGAAATTGTCTTATCTGATAGCAGGAGATTCAGACACGACACAGCAGGCTACAAGGGAAACTGGAAAGAAGGATTCAGACCAGAACAATTGATCACCGGCAACCTTGATGGGAAAATGACTCCCTTATATAAGACCAATCAGTAACACCTGATTCCCAGTCCTCACAATCCTCACTAGTACCGCTTGTAACCACCAGAGGGAGCCTCTGCTCAGAACTCATCTCAAACCCATTCACAACAGTACCCCCCCCTTGAGGAGGGGTCACCGAACCCTCATTTGAGCAACCAGGTCGGTCAGGATGAGTTCTATGATACGCACGGATAAGTCTCCTAGCATGGATGTCCGAAGCAAACACCCAAGAATTGTCTTCCTGACCATAACCTCTCCATTTAACCAAATACTGGAGTCTTCGTCTAGAAAAACGAGAATCCAATATTTTCTCAACCACATACTCCAGATTGCCCTCAACCAAAACAGGGTCAGGAGGCACAGCAGCAGGAACCACTGGCTCAACAAACCTCTTCAACAAGGACTTGTGGAACACGTTATGGATCTTAAATGTCCCTGGAAGAAGCAAACGAAAAGAAACAGGATTAATAATCTCCATGATCTTATAAGGTCCAATGAACCTAGGCTTAAATTTAGGAGATGCTACTCTCATAGGAATATTTTTTGAGGACAACCAGACCAAGTCCCCCACTTTAAACCGAGGACCATCAGTCCTATGCCGGTTAGCAAACCGCTGGGCCTTCTCCTGAGAGAGGGACAACCTCTCCACTACCTGGTCCCAAATCTGCTGCATACGCTCAACAACAGAGTCAACACCTGGACAGACAGAAGCCTCCGTCTGTCCTGAAGAAAATCAAGGGTGAAACCCAGAATTACAGAAAAACGGAGACATCAAAGTGGCAGAGCTAGCCCTATTATTAAGAGCAAACTCAGCCAAAGGCAAAAAAGAGACCCAGTCATCCTGATCAGCAGACACAAAGCATCTTAGATAAGTCTCCAATGTCTGGTTTGTTCTCTCAGTTTGACCATTGGTCTGAGGATGAAATGCCGAGGAGAAAGACAATTGAACACCCAGTTTAGAACAAAAAGTCCTCCAAAATCTGGAAACAAACTGGACTCCTCTGTCAGACACAATGTTCTCAGGAATGCCGTGTAAACGAACCACGTGCTGAAGGAACAACGGCACCAATTCAGAGGAGGAAGGCAACTTAGGTAATGGCACAAGATGTATCATTTTGGAAAACCTATCACAAATTACCCAGATGGTGGTCATTCTCTGAGAAACAGGAAGATCGGAAATGAAATCCATAGAGATATGGGTCCATGGTCTCTTGGGCACAGGCAATGGCATCAACAAACCACTAGAGCGAGAGCAAGGCTTGGAGCGAGAGCAAGTCCCGCAGGACTGCACAAATTCTCTGACATCGCGAGACAAGGTAGACCACCAAAAGGACCGACTAACCAAGTCTCTGGTACCAAAAATTCCGGGATGCCCAGCCAATGCGGAACAATGAATCTCAGACATCACACTCTTTTTCCATTGGTCCGGGACAAACAATTTTCCAACAGGGCAGCGCTCGGGCCTATCCTCCTGACACCCCTCCAGAGCAAGTCTCAAATTGGGCGAGATGGCGGAAAGAACTACACCCTCCTTCAAAATAACAGAGGGATCAGATAGCTCAGGAGAGTCCGCAAGGAAACTCCTCGAGAGGGCATCCGCCTTAACATTCTTAGTGCCAGGAAGAAAGGAAACCACAAAATTAAAACGTGTGAAAAACAAGGCCCACCTGGCCTGTCTAGGATTGAGTCGCTTGGCAGATTCCAGATAGACCAGATTCTTATGGTCCGTAAGGACCACCACCTGATGTTTGGCTCCCTCCAGCCAATGTTTCCACTCTTCAAAAGCCCACTTCATGGCCAATAACTCCCGATTACCCACGTCATAATTACGTTCAGTAGGAGAAAATTTTCGAGAGAAAAAGGCACAAGGGTTACTTTTAGAGGTCTCTGGATCTTTTTGGGACAAAACGGCACCTGCCCCAATTTCAGAGGCATCAACCTCCACCTGAAATGGCAGAGAAACATCAGGCTGCCGTAGAACAGGAGCAGAAGTGAATCTCTGCTTAAGTTCCTGAAACGCAGAGACTGCCTCAGGAGGCCAATTCACCACATCAGAACCCTTTCTGGTCAAATCAGTTAATGGTTTAACAATAACCGAGAAATTACCAATAAATTTACGATAAAAATTGGCAAAACCCAAAAATCTCTGAAGAGCCTTTAATGAAGTAGGTTGGACCCAATCACAGATGGCCTGAACCTTGACCGGGTCCATTTCAATAACAGATGGGGACAAAATGAATCCCAGAAATGAGATCTTCTGTACGCCAAAAAGACACTTTGATCCCTTCACATACAGAGCATTCTCTCTCAAAATCTGGAATACAGTTCGAACATGTTTCACATGAGAGTCCCAGTCATTAGAAAAAATCAAGATATCATCCAAATAAACAATCAGAAATTTGTCCACAAAATCCCTGAAAATGTCATTCATGAAGGACTGGAAGACGGAAGGAGCATTAGTGAGCCCAAAGGGCATCACAAGGTACTCAAAATGCCCTTCAGGGGTGTTAAATGCCGTCTTCCATTCATCCCCGTGCTTAATGCGAATAAGGTTATACGCCCCCCTGAGGTCAAGCTTGGTAAACAAAGTAGCGTTTTTCACCCTGGAAAACAGGTCAGAAATCAAGGGTAACGGGTATTGATATTTCACAGTAATATTGTTCAAGAGACGATAATCAATACACGGCCTTAATGAACCATCTTTTTTGGCCACAAAGAAAAAACCGGCACCTAAGGGTGAAGAGGTTGGTCTGATATGACCCTTCTCCAATGATTCCTTGATATAAGACCGCATAGCGTCATGTTCAGGTACAGACAAGTTAAAAAGGCGACCTTTAGGGAATTTACTACCTGGCACTAATTCAATAGCGCAGTCATAGCTCCTATGGGGAGGTAAGGATGCAGATTTAATTTCGCTAAACACATCAGAAAAATCAAACAAAAAGTCAGGAACATCCTGAGCCTGGGGGGAGGCAGAAAAAACAGGAGTGTTGGTATTAACACATTGGCAGCCCCAACTGGTTACAGACACAGATTTCCAATCCAAAATAGGATTATGAGACTGTAACCAAGGGAAACCCAGCACGATAATGTCATGCAGATTATATAGAACCAAAAATTTGCAGCACTCCTGGTGATCAGGTTCAACCCTCATTATCACCTGAGTAGAAAACTGGGGTTTATTCTCAGCCAAAGGGGTAGAATCGATCCCCAGTAAAGGAATAGACTTCTGTAGGGGTATCAAGGGAAACCCACAACGTTTAGCAAAATCATAATCCATCAGGTTAATAGCTGCTCCAGAATCAACGAAAGCCTGAGCAGAAAATGAGGACAGAGAGCATATCAGAGTGACAGTTAATAAAAACTTAGTCTGAACACTACCCAAGACAACTGAGCGTGCAAAATGTCTTCCCCGCTTAGGGCAGACTGAAATAGCATGAGAGGCATCACCACAGTAGAAACATAACCCATTGCGCTTTCGAAACTCATGACGCTGTGCCCCAGACACCACTCCATCACACTGCATGGGCTCAGCAGCTGGCTCACAAGGCAACACCACTCCACGCATACTTCTCCGCTCACGCAAACGTCTGTCAATTTGAATCGCTAATGACATAGAATCATTGAGACCAGAGGGGACAGGGAATCCCACCATAACATCCTTTACATTATCCGACAGACCCTTCCGGAAAAGGGCCGCCAAAGCGTCGTCATTCCATTTGGTCAGGACTGCCCACCTACGGAATCTCTGACAGTATAACTCAGCGTCATCAAGCCCCTGATTTAATGCCAACAAGGCTTTTTCAGCTTGATCAGTGACATTAGGCTCATCGTACAATAACCCCAAAGCCTGAAAAAATGCATCAACATCACTCAAAACAGGATCCCCAGGTATCAGGGAAAAAGCCCAATCCTGAGGATCGCCGCGCAGGAGAGAGATGATAATTTGAACCTGCTGCGCTGCGTTTCCTGAGGACTTAGATTTTAAGGCAAGAAACAATTTACAATTATTTTTGAAATTCTGAAACTTAGCTCGATCCCCTAAAAACAAATCTGGCATGGGGATCCTAGGTTCCACAACAGGCAACCTAGCAAGATATGCAGCAATACTCTGAACCTCAGTGGCAAGCTGATCCACACGGCCAGACAACTGTGCAAACTCCATTGGGAGAAAAGATCCTCCCCAGCACCCAGAGATACAGAGGGAAAAAAAAAAAAAATTGCAACAAACAGAAAAATATCTCTGACAACTTTTCTTCCTTCAAAATATTTTTTCCCTTCTGTGAGTACCATACAATTTTTATGGCCGGTGATACTGTTATGTTACGGTAGCTGAGGAGTGCAGGTAAAAAAGGAAATACACCAGAGCAGTTGGAATCTATGAGATTGCAGTACCCTGACTAACCACCACAACTAGAGGCAGCCATGGAGCGTTCCTACGTTGGTCCTAGACGCCTCGTCACAGCCTGAGAAACTAACTACACCTAAAGATAGAAATAGGAAAGCTATCTGCCCCGGAGCAGAACCCCAAGGATAATAGAAAGCCCCCAAACATGTAATGGCGGTTAGACAAGAGGAAATACTGACACAGAAAGAAAATAGTATGAGCAAATGCTGGGGCCCAAACTATCTAAATAGAAAAGGATAGGAAGGGTACTTACTGCAATCTCAGAAAACCCTGAAAAAACACCAACTCTACTAATTTCAAAATCACCTGAGATCACACGACCTCTACCACCTAAATTAGTTCTCTGGTGTAAAAAAATCAAAACAGCAGCCACTGAAAAAAAACTGGAAAAAGCAAAAGTACAAAACACAGTGGCTGGACTAAACTGAGAGGGCAAAAGCCCCCGGAGGGGACCCTGAAGGCCCCCACAGAAGTGCAGGAAAAAATGCAAAAATATAGCAAAAACACAAAATAAGAAATTGTCTTATCTGATAGCAGGAGATGCAGACATGACACAGCAGGCTACAAGGGAAACTGGAAAGAAGGATTCAGACCAGAACAATTGATCACCGGCAACCCTGATGGGAAAATGACTCCCTTATATAAGACCAATCAGTAACACCTGATTCCCAGTCCTCACAATCCTCACTAGTACCGCTTGTAACCACCAGAGGGAGCCTCTGCTCAGAACTCATCTCAAACCCATTCACAACAGGGACCAGGCTGCAGTCCACTGCAAGCAGCAAACCAGCAGTGAAAATCCAACAGAGGAAAAAAAATGCAAAAGGGGTCTGCAACCTTTTAGTTCCCAACCTCTCTGGTGTTCGGCTGCCTTGGCTGTTTTTTGCTCCTGTCCTCCTTAGCTACCAAATCATAACAGATTCACCAGACAGACTGTACATTCTATGGTACTCAAAAGAAGGAAAAAATAGTAAAAAAAAAAAAAAGTACTACTTTCTACTTTTCGGTTCAGGCTTTTGTTGATTCAGGAGCAGCTATAAACCTGATGGATTTTGATTTTGCCAAATGTTGTGGTTTTCCCATGATACACCTGCAGAGGTCTATTCCTTTGCTGGGTATGGATTCTACCCCTTTGGCGGAGAATAAACCCCAGTTTTCAACACAGGTGATAATGCGGGTTGACCCGGACCGCCAAGAGAATTGTACATTTTTGATGTTGCATGATTTACATGACATTATTGTACTGGGTTTTCCTTGGTTACAGACTCATAATCCTGCTTTGGATTGGAAGTCTGTGTCTGTGGTCAGTTGGGGTTGTCAATGTGTTCGTAATGACACCCCTGTTTTTTCTGCCTCCCCCAGTCTCAAGATGTCCCTGACTATTTGACTGATTTTTCTGATGTATTTAGTGAGAGTAAGTCGGTGTCCTTACCTCCTCATAGGAGTCATGATTGCGCGATTGAGTTAGTACCCGGTTGTAAATTTTCCAAGGGTCGGCTCTTTAATTTATCGGTACCCGAGCATGATGCTATGCGATCTTATATCAAAGAGTCTTTGGAGAAAGGTCATATCAGACCGTCCTCTTCACCCTTGGGCGCCGGCTTTTTCTTTGTGGCCAAAAGGACGGTTCATTGAGGCCATGTATTGACTATCGTCCCCTTAATAAGATCACTGTTAAATATCAATATCCTTTACCCCTGATTTCTGATTTATTTTCCAGAGTGAAAGGTGCTAGTTGGTTTACCAAGCTTGACCTCAGGGGGGCGTATAATCTTATTCGCATCAAGCACGGTGATGAATGGAAGACAGTGTTTAATACCCCTGAGGGGCATTTTGAGTACCTAGTGATGCCTATTGGGCTCACTTATGCCCCTTCCGTCTTCCAATCTTTCATGAATGATATTTTCCGGGATTTTGTGGATACATTTCTGATCGTTTATTTGGACGATATCTTCATATTTTCCAATGACTGGGATTCTCATGTGGAACATGTTTGGATTGTATTCCGGATTTTGAGAGAAAATGTCTTGTATGTTAAGGGATCAAAATGTGTCTTTGGCGTACAGAAGGTTTCATTTTTGGGATTCATTTTGTCTCCGTCTGCTATTGAAATGGACCCGGTCAAAGTTCAGGCCATTTGTGATTGGGTTCAACCCACTACATTGAAGGCTCTTCAGAGATTTTTGGGTTTTGCTCATTTTTACCGTAAATTTATAGGTAATTTCTCTGGTATTGTGAAATTGGTATCCTGAGGCAGTTTCTGCGTTTCAGGCGCTTAAGCGGAGATTCACTTCTGCTCCTGTTCTACGGCAACCTGATGTTTCTCTACCATTTCAGGTGGAGATAGATGCATCTGAGATTGGTGTAGGAGCCGTTTTGTCCCAAAGGGATCCGGAGACCTCTAAGAGTAACCCTTGTGCCTTCTTCTCTCGAAAATTTTCCCCAGCTGAACGTAATTATGATGTGGGAAATCGGGAGTTATTGGCTATGAAATGGGCTTTTGAAGAGTGGAGACATTGGCTGGAAGGAGCCAAACATCAGGTGGTGGTCCTCACAGACCATAAGAACCTGATTTATCTTGAATCAGCCAAGCGACTTAATCCTAGACAGACCAGGTGGGCCTTGTTTTTCACGCGTTTTAACTTTGTGGTCTCCTTTCTCCCGGGCACTAAGAATGTTAAGGTGGATGCCCTCTCTAGGAGTTTTTTGGCAGATTCTCCTGATGTGACTGAGCCTGCTGTTATTCTGAAGGAGGGTGTGGTTCTTTTCGCTATCTCGCCCGATTTGAGATTGGCTCTGGAAGAATTTCAGGAGGTTAAACCTGAACGCTGCCCTGTTGGGAAATTGTTTGAACCAGACCAGTGGAGGAAGAATGTGATGTCTGAGATTCATTGCTCCACGTTGGCTGGCCATCCCGGTATTTTTGGTACCAGAGATTTAGTGAGTCGGTCCTTGTGGTGGCCCACTTTATCTCATGATGTCAGGAATTTTGTGCAGTCCTGTGGAACTTGTTCTCGTTCCAAACCCTGTTCTCGCTTTAGTGGATTGTTAATGCCACTGCCGATGCCCAGGAGGCCATGGACCCATATCTCTATGGATTTGATCTCCAACCTCCCTGTCTCTCAGAGAATGACTGTCATTTGGGTGATCTGTGATAGATTCTCCAAGATGATCCATCTTGTGCCACTCCGAAGTTACCATCCTCTTCCTAGTTGGTACCCTTGTTTTTTCAGCAGGTGGTTTGTTTGCACGGCATTCTGGAGAACATTGTGTCTGACAGAGGAGTCCAATATGTTTCCAGATTTTGGAGGACATTTTGTTCTAAACTGGGAGCTCAGCTGTTTTTCTCCTCTGCGTTTCATCCTCAGACCAATGGGAAGACTGAGAGCACAAACCAGACCTTGGAGACTTATTTGAGATGTTTTGTGTCTGCTGATCAGGATGACTGGGTCTCTTTTTTGCCCCTGGCTGAATTCGCTCTAAATAATAGGGCCAGTTCTGCCACTTTGATGTCCCCTTTTTTCTGCAATTTTGGGTTTCATCCTCGGTTTTCTTCAGGACAGGTGGGGGCTTCTGTCTGTCCGGGTGTTGATTCTATGGTAGAGAGAATGCAGCAGATTTGGGATCAAGTGGTGGATAAGTTGTCTCTCTCTCAGGAGAGGGCCCAGCGATTTGCCAACCGGCATAGGACTGATGGTCCTCGGTTTAAAGTGGGTGACTTGGTTTGGTTGTCCTCAAGAAATATACCTATGAAGGTTGCGTCTCCAAAGTTTAAGCCGAGGTTCATTGGACCTTATAAGATCTTGGAAATTCTTAATCCCGTTTCCTTTCATTTGTCTCTTCCAGGGACGTTTAAGATTCATAACGTCTTCCACAAATCTTTATTGAAAAGGTTTGTTGAGCCTGTGGTTCCTATGGCTGCGCCCCTGAGCCTGTTCTGGTTGAGGGTAGTGTTGAGCGATACTTTCCGATATTGCAAAATATCGGATCGGATTGGATCGGACCGATACTGAAAAAGTATCCGATATCACCGATTCCGATATCGGAAACCAATGCAAGTCAATGGGACAAAAATATCAGAATTAAAATAAACCCTTTCTTTCCTTGTAGGTTAATTGTACATGAAGGAAAACAACTAAGAATAATGTAGAATGTATTAAGGGAGGTGGAGGAGACATTAAAGGAATAGAGTTTTAGCCCAATCAAATGGAATAAAAAAAATTTTTAAGACGTTCGGAGTTACAAAGAAATTGACTATGTAGTTAAACTTTTTTCTATTTTGGCACATATGTATGTTTCACTACTTCCATGCTCTTCACCATCTTTTTTACTTCTCCCACACTTTCTCCTTCATGATCCTCAGCAGCAGCATCTTTTTCATCAACTTCTTCACCTTATTTATCTTCTTCAATTTCTTCCTATTATTCTTTTTTTTTAGATTCTTCATATTCTTCTTATTCAACTATTATTCTTCTTCATATTCTACTTCTTCATCTTCTTCCTATTCATCTTCTTCATCATATTCTTATTTGTGACAGGCATTCCTGTAGTTGTAGTCTCTAAAAGTTTGAAGATTACACCTTCCGTTCTTGCTGTCTGTTAAATATTAATTATTGCTTATGGATTTATTCTTTATACACTCAATTCTGTACTGAGTATATTGACTTTCAGCTGATATTACACATGCTATTTCTGTATGGTAAAGTTTCATACCCATATATATAGAGACCACGTGATCTAAGGGACATATATATAATGACTACACGAAGGGAGGGGGGCTCTCTCTCGCTCTCTCTACAGACACATGGGACAAGGACTATGATGAATGTACAGCCAGCTGCTATGTAACCACGTGTTGCTTCCTTAGACCAGCGCTGCTGACAAGAGACAGATGTCATTTTACTATTCAGGATACCAAGGAAAGAATTGTATAAGCTTTGCTATGAACAAATGGACAATCTCTTCATAACTATTTCACTTATTTTATGTTTTCCTGCAATGATGTTTTTTGGTGGACAGTCCAATAAACCACTACATTTTTTTATAAGAAACATTTTGACATTTTCTTTAGAGTATCGCATCTGGTAACAAGTCCTGGAAAAATATATGAAATTAAGCATTTTTTAACATTTTGGCGAGCCAGACAGTTCTGTTTCTGTGCTATTTTGAGTGGATTCTTTCCCTTGTACACGGGGGAGGTGAAGTTTGCCAAAGACACCTGTTGTCCAAGTCTCAGGAATTCCACTATTTCACGGCACAAGGATCAGACAGAATCTACAGATGAATGAGGACTAAGAGTTGCCAGACGTACTACAGGAATCAGACGTACTACAGGAATCAGACGTACTACAGGAATCAGACATGCTGGCGACAAAAGGCCAGCGTTGTCCAAGAAAGGAGCTACAAGCTGAGATATTTCAAGGTAAGAAACATGGATGTCAATACTTCTTTTTCTAAGCAAAGTAGACTGAAATTTATGTCTGTAGATCAGTCTAATTTAGAAGTTTTATGGCTCAGCTTATATGCAGAATGTGAAATGGAAAATCTAAAGCTAGAATCTAAGCTGGTGTCCTTTAATAGAGAAAGAGAGAAATTGAAAAACATTTTACAGTTGGTTGATGTATTTCATAAGTTTGTGTCAGAAATCTAAAAATGACTGTGTAGAAATAGTGTCAGATGATACTAGTGATGTTCCCGAGATTGACTGTAATGAGGAAATTGAGCAAGATGTGGGACATGTATCTGTAATGGCTACTGAAGGTGACCTTGTCTCTGATGATGTAAAAAAAGATGGTGGAAATGTGGGAGGAGACGTCAGAACTAATGTAGGAGGGAACATGGGAGGAGACTTCAGAACTGATGCAGATGACGTACGAGGGACGGATGTACAAAGGCCACCAAAAATAGAAGACAATTCACAGGCCCAACTCCAAATTAAAGTTAGGAAAAATTTGTTAAAATTATGCAAAATCATTCCTGCATATGATAACAAAATCCATGTATGCAGAAATTCTGAAATATTCGAAAGTTCTGTTGATAAGCTTGATTTAAGTAATGCTGAGAAAAATCAATTATTTAAATTGTGGCTTCCTGCAACCTTTTCCAGACGTTTAACATTAAAGTTGTCTTGTGATAACGACTTACATGGAGATCTAGATGATAAAGACAGACTGAAAATTCTGATTTTCTGTGCATTAAATGAAAATTGTCCAGATATTGATATTCTTCAAAAATTAAGGATTGGTCGGAAAGAATGTACTTTTACATTCATGTCCATATTTGAAAGGTTGTACAAAACTCTCATTAACAATGTCAAAACACAATCAATGATAAAGTATTTTGTGGACAAATTTGGATTCCTAAATTCTGTATCTCGTGTTATTGCGTCACAAAAAAATACTTTATTTGAATGTGCGCAATCCCTTGATTTTGCTAGAAAACATGAGAATCGTGAAAGGAAAATAAATCATGCTAATTTTGTAAAAACAGACATAGTAAAATCTTTTCAAAAGCCAGTGTCAAAATCTCCTAAACGGAGTCATCCCCGTAATCAAATCTATGACATACGGAGAAAATTACATATTTGTTATAAACCCTATAAAAAAAATCCAAGAGTTCGCTTTGCAGAAAGAGTTAAAAATTCAAAGTTCAGACCTCTCTGTAAAAAGACAAATGGCGGACATTGAAAGACAGAAACAGATGATTCCTCAGAGAGACATAGCTGAGTCTTCAGTTTACAGCTCATTATCGGAGCTGCTCAAACAATCATTAAAAAAGGAATGATAAAAAAGAGCTTTTCAGGAGATTTTTGACAAAGAAATAAGATTTGGTTTAGGAATTGACTGAAAATTAAATTATATGTTGTGTAAAAGTATTATACAATATATTATTCAGTTATTGGTAGTTATTTTATAAATATAATTCTGTAGTTCTACAGTTTTTGTAGATATATATATATATATTCATACAGTATATATAGTATACTTGTATAAGTAGAGATTGTATAACTGTATATCTATATCTATAGTGATATAATTAAAATAAATGACAGTAATATTTAGAATTACATTAAAGCCAATACATATATGTATAAGACATTTCAATTGATTTGTTTCTGTATGAATATGATATTTAACCTTATCTCTTATTTATCCTTAGAATTTTCACTTCAAAGTAGGACTTAATCGGGAAAAATTCTCTTACATGGATTTATTCCTTTATTTACACAGGAATTTGTAATAACTGCATGATTTTATATATTTAACACTTAAAAGGAAATAATATATAACTAACTGAATCTAAATTTAGTGTTTGTGTGTTGCTAACATTTTGAAGTTATTTATTTGCATGGCAATATGTTCTTACTGCATGACAGTCAAAGTATGTGACATTTAAACTGTTCTAATAATAAGGCTACCATATACCCCTATTTCAGTGTTTGTTGTAACTTAAAGCATTTGTAGCCTCAGTGAGCTCAGCCTTTGCAAGTCAAAGAATTTTTTTTAGGCCTTAGTTATAGGTTTCAGTTACAAATCCTTGCAACAAGTAAAGCTGCAACCCAATTTTTTTTTGCATTCTTCTATATATAAATGGTTCACAAAGTTTGTTATGTGTATTTGGGGAATATTCAAAGAAATATTAAGATATTAAATTTAATAGTTTACAATGCGCATTGATAATTAGCATACAATTATTTGGGTTAATATACATGTATTCCTACCTTTTGTATGTGGAATCTGTGGTGTAAACTTATCCGTGTCACAGTCTGAGTGACAGATGACAGATGTGTGTATGATCAGCTGCTAAGAGTGAATATAAGCTAAGTGTATGTGTGACGTATGACAGTTTCACAATTCATGGTATGCTAAGAGAAAACCAAAACCTTGTTTTTATGAGGAATAATACAAATCAGTTCAATTATTAGAATATTAAGATACATATTGAAATATTATCTACTCAACATATATTCCTTTAGTAATTATTTTTTTAGTTAATAGTAGATAAGTGTAATCACACATCAAAATGGTTTATCAAGAAAATCTACATTTAGATTATTATTTTTTTTCCTTTTTCCCAAAGGATAATTTTATGATATTCAATGTTATTTTTAATGGTCACATAGATGATACACATCTTCAGACAAATATATGGTATAAAGCTAAAATAGAGGTTACATAAATAATTTATAAAACAATTATTTTTTTTTCTTTTTGGTTTTTATAAATCAATTATTTCACAAAATAATATTTTTTGGTAATAAGGGGGAAATGTGTTTGTGATCCTGAATACATCATCACATTTCATCAATACCTCTTCTTCACACATTTTAAAGAATATAGAAAGGTACAATGGTATAACTACTAGAGATAATAACATTAAGTATTATAAAGAGTCATTTCTTTACACTAAGAAGGGGATTACATGCAAAGTTGCATAATATGAATATTTTGGTAACACAAGGTCATGACAAATATGAAATCATCCAGATAATGGAAATATTAAGGGTATGTGTTACTGAGAACATAACTACTCAGCATTTGTCATAAATATATAAAGGCCTTATTTTTCATTTTTATTCTTATTTTTCATTTTTATTCTTATTTTTCATTTTTAATTTTATTCTTCCTTTATCACTATTTTTGATTCTTAATCTTTATTTTTATCTCAATCAAGAAACATCAATATTTAATAAAGTAATCTCTAGTATGAGAATATTGCTTCATTAAATATAGTAAAGATATCGGTTCATTAAAAGAAAATGTTCTAATTCTGAGTAAATACAATAATTCTTTCATTCATTCATTCACTCATATTCACATTTTGGTTCATGGCTATACATTCTTACCTATTATTGGTCTAATAAATATATTCCATTAATAAAGTTTTAGTAATAAAGATGGAAACACTTGTTACATGAAAAACACACTGACACCTATGGGTTGAAAAGGTAATTACACCTATGACATAAAAATGTTCTATCTCATGAAGAATATGGTTAATAATGCATTATCATTTATTATTGTTTCACATACAAACATGAATTCCATATTACTACTCTGATAATAATTATATGGATATTACTGATTGCTATGGTACGCTGTGATATTATAGGACAGGAAAATTACCAGATTTGGTATAGAATAGGGAATGAAGACTTCAAGCAAGATATTGGAATTACATTAATAAAGACTTTTCATATTTCTAAATTCAAGTAATTTTAAAAGTTGCAAGAAGAAAAAGCCGAAGTTCCAGAAGGTAACAAGGCTATATGATGTCTGAGTAATAATAGACTGTGTCAATTACAATTCATTTCACCACTGACAACAACTGCAGTATTCACCACTGACAGCCACAATTGCAGTATCTAACCTGACAGCCACGACTGCAGAGGACGATGATCCTATGATGCTGATATGAACTGTGTTATCACGCTTTTATCACGCTCCACTGGTTTCCTATCACCTATGAAGCTTCAATGAAAGCTGGTGAACACTAAGGTAATTGTCAGGAAGCTACAACCCTGACATGAGTCCTGTACATTAGGACTAAGGACTGGTTATGGTGCTATCTTTAGCAAGGAAGAGTCATTTTAACCCTTGCTTTGCTGACCAAAGACGTCACACCTGTTCCAAGACCATTGCAGATGGCATGGAGGATTCCAGGAATATCCAAAGCGAGCCAATGCAAGTCCAGGTCTTTAAAGGTGACACTGCTCAGATATTAAAGCTTCATTTCATCAATGGACTTTGTTTTCTTATCAACATTTGAATTTATGGACTTTGATGGACACATGACACACGGTCTCTACAATATCTACATGTTATTTCAAAGGAATTATCATATAAAGACTGTGTTTTAAAAGAATCAAGAAGAAGACGTCAAGATGAAGATCAGATGGCATCAGATGATGATGACTGGACCCGAGATGCTTCGATTTAGGTTTAGGAAAGTATAATACACATATTTTATATGAATATTGGTCACGGCTTACCATAACATAATTCACATCATTATGTTATTGAGTGTGTATAACAATAATCTGATATTATTATGATTATTATTATTATGGAAATTAAATCATTTTTGTCCAAAGAAGAAGAAAAGAAGAAAGAAGATCTTATTATCCTAAAGATGAACTTCTCTACTTTGAGGGTTCCAATTAATGTCTGTCACCCTCAAAAGGGGGAATTGTTAAATATTAATTATTGGTTATGGATTTATTCTTTATACACTCAATTCTGTACTGAGTACATTGACTTTCAGCTGACATACACATGCTATTTCTGTATGGTAAAGTTTCATACCCATATATATAGAGACCACGTGATCTAAGGGACATATATATAATGACTACATGAAAGGAGGGGGGCTCTCTCTCGCTCGCTCTCTACAGACACATGGGACAAGAACACTACTATGAATAGACAGCTGCTTTGTAACCACGTGTTGCTTCCTTAGACCAGCGTTGCTGACAAGAGACAGATGTCATTTTACTATTCAGGATACCAAGGAAAGAATTGTATAAGCTTTGCTATGGACAAATGGACAATCTCTTCGTAACTATTTCACTCATTTTATGTTTTCCTGCAATGATGTTTTTTGGTGGACAATCCAATAAACCACTATATTTTTTTATAAGAAACATTGTGACATTTTCCTTAGAGTATCGCATCTGGTAACAAGTCCTGGAAAAATATATGAAATTAAGCTTTTTTTAACACTGTCACAAAAGATTTACAACAGTATTTGTCCGCGTTCAGTTTGGCTTGCAGCAGCAGGCATTTTCCAGGGGCACCACGAGGAGGAACGGACTTACCCCAATACACTGCTTAGTCTTCTTCTGCTTATAATTTAGAGCTTATCTTTTGCTCTGATTTTTGTTTGCTTATGTTATTCTGTCTTTCTTTTTGTTCTTCCGCTTCTTGGTCTTCTGTCTCTTGTTCTGTATCTTGTTGGTTGTCTTCATGTTCTTTGTCCTCTTGGTCATCTTCTTCTGGGTAATCTTTTTGTTCTTCTTTGGGGTGGTGTTCAGGCTCGTCGTCTTCATGGTCGTCGTCCTTGGGGTCGTCGTCTTCTTCGGGGTGGTCTTCAGGGTCGTCGTCTTCAGGGTCCTCGTCTTCGGGGTCGTCGTCTTCTTCGGGGTGGTCTTCAGGGTCGTCGTCTTCAGGGTTGTCGTCAGGGAGATCCAGAGTGATTACCAAAAACCATTTAAAAAATCTTCAACTTTGAAATGTAGCTGAAGGTACAAGAAGGCTGAGTAACTGCCGAGAACCAGCTGACTGTCCTGGAACCCGGATGGGTAGTAGAAGGAACAAGAGCCAATGGCACTACCGAGGACCAGCTGACGGTACTGGGACACAGTTACTAAGCAGGAGGTACCTGTGCTAGAAAGCACTACCAAGGACCAGCAGACGTTGCTGGAACTCGGATACCGAGATGGAGGCACCTAGGCCAAAGGCACTGCCGAGAACCAGCTGACGGTACTGGAACCCAGATGGGGTAGCAGAAGGTACAAGAGCCAATGGAAGTAACGAGGACCAGCTGACTGTGCTGGAACCTGGAGGGGCAGCAGAAGGAACAGAGCCAATGGCACAACTGAGGACCAGCGGACGGTACTGGGACACGGTTACTAAGCAGGAGGTACCTGTGCTAGAAATCACTACCAAGGACCAGCAGACATTGCTGGAACTTGGATACCAAGATGGAGGCACCTAGGGCAAAGGCACTGCCGAGAACCAGCTGACGGTACTGGAACCTGGATGGGGTAGCAGAAGGTACAAGAGCCAATAGGAGTAACGAGGACCAGCTGACTGTGCTGGAACCTGGAGGGGCAGCAGAAGGAACAGAGCCAATGGCACAACTGAGTACCAGCTGACGGTACTGGGACACGGTTACTAAGCAGGAGGTACCTGTGCTAGAAAGCACTACCAAGAACCAGCAGACGTTGCTGGAACTCGGATACTGAGATGGAGGCACCTAGGCCAAAGACACTGCCGAGAACCAGCTGACGGTACTGGAACCCGGATAGGTAGCAGAAGGTACAAGAGCCAATGGAAGTAACGAGGACCAGCTGACTGTGCTGGAACCTGGAGGGGCAGCAGAAGGAACAGAGCCAATGGCACAACCAAGGACCAGCTGACGGTACTGGGACATGGTTACTAAGCAGGAGGTACCTTTGCTAGAAAGCACTACCAAGGACCAGCAGACGTTGCTGGAACTCGGATACCGAGATGGAGGCACCTAGGCCAAAGGCTCTGCCAAGAACCAGCTGACGGTACTGGAACCCGGATGGGTAGCAGAAGGTACAAGAGCCAATGGAAGTAACGAGGACCAGCTGACTGTGCTGGAACCTGGAGGGGCAGCAGAAGGAACAGAGCCAATGGCACAACTGAGGACCAGCAGACATTGCTGGAACTCGGATACCGAGATGGAGGCACCTAGGCCAAAGGCACTGCCGAGAACCAGCTGACAGTACTGGAACCTGGATGGGGTAGCAGGAGGTACAAGAGCCAATAGAAGTAACGAGGACCAGCTGACTGTGCTGGAACCTGGAGGGGCAGCAGAAGGAACAGAGCCAATGGCACAACTGAGGACCAGCTGACGGTACTGGGACACGGTTACTAATCAGGAGGTACCTGTGCTAGAAAGCACTACCAAGAACCAGCAGACGTTGCTGGAACTCGGATACTGAGATGGAGGCACCTAGGCCAAAGACACTGCCGAGAACCAGCTGACGGTACTGGAACCCGGATAGGTAGCAGAAGGTACAAGAGCCAATGGAAGTAACGAGGACCAGCTGACTGTGCTGGAACCTGGAGGGGCAGCAGAAGGAACAGAGCCAATGGCACAACCGAGGACCAGCTGACGGTACTGGGACATGGTTACTAAGCAGGAGGTACCTGTGCTAGAAAGCACTACCAAGGACCAGCAGACATTGCTGGAACTCGGATACTGAGATGGAGGCACCTAGGCCAAAGGAACTGCCAAGAACCAGCTGACGGTATTGGAACCCGGATGGGTAGCAGAAGGTACAAGAGCCAATGGAAGTAACGAGGACCAGATGACTGTGCTGGAACCCGGAGGGGCAGCAGAAGGAACAGAGCCAATGGCACAACCGAGGACCAGCTGACGGTACTGGGACACGGTTACTAAGCAGGAGGTACCTGTGCTAGAAAGCACTACCGAGGACCAGCAGATGTTGCTGGAACTCGGATACCGAGATGGAGGCACCTAGGCCAAAGGCACTGCCGAGAACCAGCTGACGGTACTGGAACCCGGATGGGTAGCAGAAGGTACCCATGAAAACTAAAGTTGCAAGGCCGCGAGCCGGCCGCAGTTACCGAATCCCACAGTCCTACAGGGGGTGCTTGTCCTATTGGCACTACGGAAACAGCCTTTATTTCCATATCACGCAGCCCACATAGGAAGCACCTAAACTGCAGGCACCATAGAGTCGGCTAACCCGACCGCAACACGACAGGACAACTTATTGGAGGCAAAGTGACATTGACACTGCCCGGAAACAGCTGGCGTGCTGTAACCGGGCTGGGCAGGAGGGAGTACCCGTGCCAAAGACACTGCCGAGAACCAGCTGACGGTACTGGAACCCGGATGGGTAGCAGAAGGTACCCATGAAAAATAAAGTTGCAAGGTCGCGAGCTGGCCGCAGTTACCGAATCCCACAGTCCTACAGAGGGTGCTTGTCCTATTGGCACTACGGAAACAGCCTTTATTTCCATATCCCGCAGCCCACTTAGGAAGCACCTAAACTGCAGGCACCATAGTCGGCTAACCCGACCGCAACACGACAGGATAACGTATTGGAAGGCAAAGTGACGTTGACTCTGCCCGGAAACAGCTGGTGTGCTGTAACCTGGCTGGACAGGAGGGAGTACCTGTGCCAAAGACACTTCTGAGCAGCAACTGGCGATGTTGGAGCCCAGGGATGAGAGTAGTAACAGAGTGGAGGCAGAGGACAAATTTGAGCAAATTTAAAATCTGAACTTGTGTGAGTGTGGACAGAGCAGAAAAGACTGCCAGCTACACAGCTGGGGATCAGCTGACATTACTGAACCCCAATAACACAGGAGCTAGTGTTGACTGTGCAGATGGCACTTCTGAGCAGCAACTGGCGATGTTGGAGCCCATGGATGAGAGTAGAAACAGAGTGGATGCAGAGGACAAATTGGAGCAAGTTGAAAATCTGGACTTGTCTGAGTGTGGACAGAGCAGGAAAGATTGCCAGCTACACAGCTGGGAATCAGCTGACATTACTGAACCCCAATAACACAGGAGCATATGTTGACTGTGCAGACGGCACTTCCGAGCAGCAACTGGCAGTGTTGGAGCCCAGGGTCAGTCAGGGGGTAGGCTGAGGCCTAATGTGAGCAACTTTCAAATCTGATGTAACTTGAAATTGGAGGTAGCAGTACTTATTGCCAGACACACAGCAGGGGAACAGCTGGCATTACTGAACCCCACAAACACAGGAGCGAGTGTTTTTCTCTGTGCATGCAGCACTTCTGAGCAGCAACTGGCGGTGTTGGAGCCCAGGGTCAGTCAGGGTGTAGGCTGAGGCCTAGTGTGAGCAACTTTCAAATCTGGTGTAACTTCAATATGGAGGTAACAGGACTTATTGCCTGACACACAGCAGGGGAACAGCTGGCATTACTGAACCCCACAAACACAGGAGCGAGTGTTTTTCTCTGTGCATACAGCACTTCTGAGCAGCAACTGGCGGTGTTGGAGCCCTGGTTCAGTCAGGGTGTAGGCTGAGGTGTAATGTGAGCAACTTTCAAATCTGATGTAACTTGAAATTGAAGGTAGCAGGACTTATTGCCGGACACACAGCAGGGGAACAGCTGGCATTACTGAACCCCACAAACACAGGAGCGAGTGTTTTTCTCTGTGCATACAGCACTTCTGAGCAGCAACTGGCGGTGTTGGAGCCCTGGTTCAGTCAGGGTGTAGGCTGAGGTGTAATGTGAGCAACTTTCAAATCTGATGTAACTTGAAATTGACGGTAGCAGGACTTATTGCCGGACACACAGCAGGGGAACAGCTGGCATTACTGAACCCCACAAACACAGGAGCGAGTGTTTTTCTTTGTGCATACAGCACTTCTGAGCAGCAACTGGCGGTGTTGAAGCCCAGGGTCAAGGAGGGTGTAGGCTGAGGCCTAATTTGAGCAACTTTCAAATCTGGTGTAACTTGAAATTGTAGGTAGCAGGACTTATTGCCGGACACACAGCAGGGGAACAGCTGGCATTACTGAACCCCACAAACACAGGAGCGAGTGTTTTTCTCTGTGCATACAGCACTTCTGAGCAGCAACTGGCGGTGTTGGAGCCCAGGTTCAGTCAGGGTGTAGGCTGAGGCGTAATGTGAGCAACTTTCAAATCTGATGTAACTTGAAATTGGAGGTAGCAGGACTTATTGCCGGACACACAGCAGGGGAACAGCTGGCATTACTGAACCCCACAAACACAGGAGCGAGTGTTTTTCTTTGTGCTGTAATGCAGCCCTTGGCTGGCATTCCTTTAATGGCTCAGTGTATGTGTTTTGACTGTCCATGTTCTTTTCCCTTCAGCTGACTAGTCACATGACTGTGACATCACACAGGTCCTTTTGCACACACAAGTCTGAACACATGACTGTGACATCAGCGCAGGTCCTGTGTGTGTGTGTGTGTTGTGTGTAAGGGTATATAAACCCTGCTTAATTGGAGACAGGTGTGTCAGTGATAGGCGTGAGGCCTGTTCCTGTTCCCCTGGTGTGGGGGACACCGTTTGTGTGAGGCCTAGTGAGGCCGAGTGAAGCCTGACTGCCTGAAAGGTCAGAGACTGGATCCTGTGTGGATGCCAGTGGCCTTGGAAGGCAAATGGACTGTTGTGAAGAGCCCTGGAAGGCGAAGGCTGGATGTTAGTGTGAAGGCATACCAGTAGCCTTAAAGGGAACGACGGCTAGAGACCCCAGTTGGGAAGCCGCAAAGCCGCAGTGGTGGCGGACTAAATGGACTGAAGTAGCCAAACCCCAGACAAGGTAATACTCGTTGTCATATGGACAGTTATCTGGACATTGTTCAATTGTTACCTTGCGGGAGGCTGTACCTGGAGCAAGTGGGCCGGTGTGCCACTTGGCTCACGAATACTGTTTATATGTGTGTCGGCGGGCCACGGAGTGGACCCGGAAACATGGAGTTTATGAAGTAATAAACTGCTACGTGGTGAAAATAATGAAAAGACATTGCAAGTGTGAATTGATTGGCGCAGCGAAGCGAGTATTCCCCAGGATGATGACAAGCACTGCCTTACATGTGGTGGAGAATGCTAGGGGCAACTGCAGTCCGGTTGCTAGGGGCAACTGCAGTCCGGTTGCTAGGGGCAACTGCAGTCCGGTTGCTAGGGGCGACTGAAGCCCGGTTGCTAGGGGCAACGGCACAGGACGACGAGTGTGGATACAAGCATCTTGCTGTGACTCGGTGGGGGTCACGAAGGTTAAAGCATCTGGCTGCAACTCGGCGGGGTTGCGAAGATTGTCGTCGCACTCAAATCCGGGTTTTTGCTGCAACTCGGTGGGGTTGCGAAGATTGTCGTCGCACTCAAATCCGGTGGTAGGCTGTAACTCGGAGGGGTTGCGAAGATTGTCGTCGCACTCAAATCCGGTTTTGCTGTGGCTCGGCGGGGCCACGAAAATTTTTCAAGGGAAAGCGGTGAAGTTCTGGTGTGAACAGTGCACCGCGATGGCTGTGAACGGAGCAGTGAATGGGTCTGACGAGTCGGACCGCATATATGAGAAACGTCTACTGGACATGAAACTGGACATGGTGCGGGAGCTGTGGGCACCGTATAGAATGGCGGCAATGGACCATTCTATGGACTCTCCGGGGGTGCCAGTGTTGTCACAGAGTGCCCGGGGAGGTGGTAAAAGATGTTGTGAACTGAGTCCTAAGACTACTGCTGATTTTTTGTGTAAAAATGACCCTGCCAGTGTGGTTGCTAAAAAGGGGGCGGAGTCTAAAAAGGGGCGGATTTTCACAAGAGTGTAGAGTGTGGAAAACTGAAAATTGTTACTGGTTGTGGGTTGGTACCTCCTAAAAATGACAATGTGACCGTTGATAACGGGGTAGCTCCAGTAGAAGGGGGTGACGTCAAAGTGGGAGGTGACCTGTTAGTCCACAACACCATGGGGAGTGACACAGACCCCGTAGCTGACTGGGACACTATGAAAGTAAAAAGTGAGTTCAGTCAGGAGAGGCTAGACGAGGGGAGAGAGTCCCCCTCTCGTCGTCGACGGCGCAAGGGCCACAAAAAGGTTGTTCCGGTAGTACTCGCTGAAAATGAAAATAAAGAGAATGTAGTACTGGGTGCCTATGCTTCAAGTGTGGATCCTCCTTTAGAGGTAGAAGAGGAGGTGGCCAGTCATGGCCAAGATCTGGAACCTATTCGGCTGCAGTATCAGAGTGACGTGCAGCAATTATGTGAAAACCTGGAGGACGTGTCCTCAGACCAGCGAGATCTAGAAGGAAGCAACATGGAAGTTATCCAGTGGAAGGAGATGTTCCACGCAATTAAAGAGGACCGCCGCAAAATCAAGGAAGAGGTTTTGCAGTTGAAGCGTGAGAAGGAGGCGCTGCAGGATGGAGTTTCTGAAAGTGAACAAATCATAGAACGACTGCGTGAACAGCTCAACCATGAGCTGTGTGACTCCGAGAAGGAATGTGGTGAACGCAGTAGGGAACTGCAACAGATTAAGAGAGATTATGTGGATCTCCTCAGGGTCAAAGAAAAACTAGAAGAGGATAAGATGGATGCAGAGCAAATGCGCCAGGTGGTTGAGACCACTCTGCAGGACACCCATGATGAAAATGGTGATCTGCGCAGAAAGACCCTAGGTCTGGAAGCTCAGGTGAAGGAGCTACAGATGTCCTGTGATACTCTCCAGAAGGCGGAGATGTGCCTTAAGGAAAAGCTCAGCCAAATGGAAGCTGAGCGGGAAAAGATGGAGGAGTCCATCAGAGAAGCTACAGACCAGGGCCAGGAGTTGGCCACTGGAGATGGGAGGTATAAAGCAGATACTTCCTCGAGTGATGTGAGTTCGGATGATTCGGTGGATGTCGGAGCCGAGATCAAGGAGCTCAAGGAGTGGTTACAAGCCCAGTGGACGCAAGAGAAGCTTCAGAGACGGGCAGCTGAGAGGCGAATGGCGGAACTAGAGGAAGAAGTTCTCGGGCTAAAAAGTCGCCTGATAAAGTGTCAGTCGGTGAACAAGGCCTCCTTGAAAAAAGAAAAGGGCAAATGCATTGCACTCGCTCCCTTTTGCCAGGAAAAGGTAGACTTGAGGAGAGCTAAGAGTGTGGTAACGGAACATAAATGTGAAATGGAAGTGGTCAGGACGGAAATTCGCGAATTTGTAGCTGTGAGTCATCTCAGAAGAAGCGTAAAGGGGGAAGAAGCTGAAAGTCAGTTGTCCCTGAACCCTGAGCTAGTTGATCGTCTGGAAACCACTGGTGAGACCGAAAAGTGTCGGTACAAGTGCCTCGTAGATGTACCCGAGGACTTGAGAGAAGAATGCACCCGTGAGTCTGTGCATGAAGCGTTTAAGAAGGCCGTGGGAGCCTGTAAGGTGTACTCGACCTCAGGAGCTAAACAGCTGGTGGTCTTGTCCACGACCGAAGTTACAGTGAAGAGGGTGGCAATCCTAAGTGACATGCACTGTGTTGTGAATGGGTTTGAGATGAGTTCTGAGCAGAGACTCCCTCTGGTGGTTACAAGCGGTACGGGTCTGTTCAGTGAAGATTGTGAGGAATGGGAATCAGGTGTTACTGACTGGTCTTATATAAGGGAGTTACCTTCCCATCAGGGTTGCCGGTGATCAATTGTTCTGGTCTGAATCCTTTATTCCAGTTTCCCTTGTAGCCTGCTGTGTCGTGTCTGCATCTCCTGCTAACAGATAAGACATTTTCTTCTTTTGTGTTTGTGCTATATTTTTGCATTTTGTCCTGCACTTCTGTGGGGGCCTTCAGGGTCCCCTCCGGGGGCTTCTGCCCTCTCAGTTTTGTTCAGCCACTGATGTTTGTACTTTTGCTTTTTCCAGTTTTTTCAGTGGCTGCTGTTTTGATTTTTGTTACACCAGAGAACTAATTTAGGTGGAAGAGGTCGTGTGATCTCAGGTATTTTTTTGAAATTAGTAGAGTTGGCGCTTTTCAGGGTTTTCTGGGATTGCAGTAAGTACCCTTCCTATCCTTTTCTATTTAGTTAGTTTGGGCCCCAGCGTTTGCTCATACTATTTTCTGTCTGTGTCAGTATTTCATCTTGTCTAACCGCCATTACATGTTTGGGGGCTTTCTATTATCTTTGGGGTTCTGCTCCGGGGCAGATAGCTTTCCTATATCTATCTTCAGGTGTAGTTAGTTTCTCAGGCTGTGACGAGGCGTCTAGGACCAACGTAGGAACGCTCCACGGCTGCCTCTAGTTGTGGTGGTTAGTCAGGGTACTGCAATCTCATAGATTCCAACTGCTCTGGTGTATTGCCTTTTTTACCTGCACGAAACATAACAGTATCACCGGCCAAAAAATTGAAAATTGTATGGTACTCACAGAAGGGAAAAAATATTGTGAAAGAAAAAAGGTTGTCAGAGTTGTCAGAGATATTTTTCTATTTGTTGCATTTTTTTTTTTCCCTCTGTATCTCTGGGTGCTGGGGAGGATCTTTTCTCTCAATGGAGTTTGCACGGTTGTCTGGCCGTGTGGATCAGCTTGCCACTGAGGTTCAGAGTATTGCTGCATATCTTGCTAGGTTGCCTGTTGTGGAACCTAGGATCCCCATGCCAGATTTGTTTTTGGGGGATCGAGCTAAGTTTCAGAATTTCAAAAATAATTGTAAATTGTTTTTTGCCTTAAAATCTAAGTCCTCAGGGAACGCAGCGCAGCAGGTTCAAATTATCATCTCTCTCCTGCGCGGCGATCCTCAGGATTGGGCTTTTTCCCTGACACCTGGGGATCCTGTTTTGAGTGATGTTGATGCATTTTTTCAGGCTTTGGGGTTATTGTACGATGAGCCTAATGTCACTGATCAAGCTGAAAAAGCCTTGTTGGCATTAAATCAGGGGCTTGATGACGCTGAGTTATACTGTCAGAGATTCCGTAGGTGGGCAGTCCTGACCAAATGGAATGACGACGCTTTGGCAGCCCTTTTCCGGAAGGGTCTGTCTGATAATGTAAAGGATGTTATGGTGGGATTCCCTGTCCCCTCTGGTCTCAATGATTCTATGTCATTAGCGATTCAAATTGACAGACGTTTGCGTGAGCGGAGAAGTATGCGTGGAGTGGTGTTGCCTTGTGAGCCAGCTTCTGAGCCCATGCAGTGTGATGGAGTGGTGTCTGGGGCACAGCGTCATGAGTTTCGAAAGCGCAATGGGTTATGTTTCTACTGTGGTGATGCCTCTCATGCTATTTCAGTCTGCCCTAAGCGGGGAAGACGTTTTGCACGCTCAGTTGTCTTGGGTAGTGTTCAGACTAAGTTTTTGTTAACTGTCACTCTGATATGCTCTCTGTCCTCATTTTCTGCTCAGGCTTTCGTTGATTCTGGAGCAGCTATTAACCTGATGGATTATGATTTTGCTAAACGTTGTGGGTTTCCCTTGACACCCCTACAGAAGTCTATTCCCCTACTGGGGATCGATTCTACCCCTTTGGCTGAGAATAAACCCCAGTTTTCTACTCAGGTGATAATGAGGGTTGAACCTGATCACCAGGAGTGCTGCAAATTTTTGGTTCTGTATAATCTGCATGACATTATCGTGCTGGGTTTCCCTTGGTTACAGTCTCATAATCCTGTTTTGGATTGGAAATCTGTGTCTGTAACCAGTTGGGGCTGCCAATGTGTTAATACCAACACTCCTGTTTTTTCTGCCTCCCCCAGGCTCAGGATGTTCCTGACTTTTTGATTGATTTTTCTGATGTGTTTAGCGAAAGTAAATCTGCATCCTTGCCTCCCCATAGGAGCTATGACTGCGCTATTGAATTAGTGCCGGGTAGTAAATTCCCTAAAGGTCGCCTTTTTAACTTGTCTGTACCTGAACATGACGCTATGCGGTCTTATATCAAGGAATCATTGGAGAAGGGTCATATCAGACCATCCTTTTCACCCTTAGGTGCCGGTTTTTTCTTTGTGGCCAAAAAAGATGGTTCATTAAGGCCGTGTATTGATTATCGTCTCTTGAACAATATTACTGTGAAATATCAATACTCGTTACCCTTGATTTCTGACCTGTTTTCCAGGGTGAAAAACGCTACTTGGTTTACCAAGCTTGACCTCAGGGGGGCGTATAACCTTATTCGCATTAAGCACGGGGATGAATGGAAGACGGCATTCAATACCCCTGAAGGGCATTTTGAGTACCTAGTGATGCCCTTTGGGCTCACTAATGCTCCTTCCGTCTTCCAGTCCTTCATGAATGACATTTTCAGGGATTTTGTGGACAAATTTCTGATTGTTTATTTGGATGATATCTTGATTTTTTCTAATGACTGGGACTCTCATGTGAAACATGTTCGAACTGTGTTCCAGATTTTGAGAGAGAATGCTCTGTATGTGAAGGGATCAAAGTGTCTTTTTGGCGTACAGAGGATCTCATTTCTGGGATTCATTTTGTCCCCATCTGTTATCGAAATGGACCCGGTCAAGGTTCAGGCCATCTGTGATTGGGTCCAACCTACTTCATTAAAGGCTCTTCAGAGATTTTTGGGTTTTGCCAATTTTTATCGTAAATTTATTGGTAATTTCTCGGTTATTGTTAAACCATTAACTGATTTGACCAGAAAAGGTTCTGATGTGGTGAATTGGCCTCCGGAGGCAGTCTCTGCGTTTCAGGAACTTAAGCAGAGATTCACTTCTGCTCCTGTTCTACGGCAGCCTGATGTTTCTCTGCCATTTCAGGTGGAGGTTGATGCCTCTGAAATTGGGGCAGGTGCCGTTTTGTCCCAAAAAGATCCAGAGACCTCTAAAAGTAACCCTTGTGCCTTTTTCTCTCGAAAATTTTCTCCTACTGAACGTAATTATGACGTGGGTAATCGGGAGTTATTGGCCATGAAGTGGGCTTTTGAAGAGTGGAGACATTGGCTGGAGGGAGCCAAACATCAGGTGGTGGTCCTTACGGACCATAAGAATCTGGTCTATCTGGAATCTGCCAAGCGACTCAATCCTAGACAGGCCAGGTGGGCCTTGTTTTTCACACGTTTTAATTTTGTGGTTTCCTTTCTTCCTGGCACTAAGAATGTTAAGGCGGATGCCCTCTCGAGGAGTTTCCTTGCGGACTCTCCTGAGTTATCTGATCCTTCTGTTATTTTGAAATAAGGTGTAGTTCTTTCCGCCATCTCGCCCAATTTGAGACTTGCTCTGGAGGGGTGTCAGGAGGATAGGCCCGAGTGCTGCCCTGTTGGAAAATTGTTTGTCCCGGACCAGTGGAAAAAGAGTGTGATGTCTGAGATTCATTGTTCCGCATTGGCTGGGCATCCCGGAATTTTTGGTACCAGAGACTTGGTTAGTCGGTCCTTTTGGTGGCCTACCTTGTCTCGTGATGTCAGGGAATTTGTGCAGTCCTGCGGGACTTGCTCTCGCTCCAAGCCTTGCTCTCGCTCTAGTGGTTTGTTGATGCCATTGCCTGTGCCCAAGAGACCATGGACCCATATCTCTATGGATTTCATTTCTGACCTTCCTGTTTCTCAGAGAATGACCACCATCTGGGTAATTTGTGATAGGTTTTCCAAAATGATACATCTTGTGCCATTACCTAAGTTGCCTTCCTCCTCTGAATTGGTGCCGTTGTTCCTTCAGCACGTGGTTCGTTTACACGGCATTCCTGAGAACATTGTGTCTGACAGAGGAGTCCAGTTTGTTTCCAGATTTTGGAGGACTTTTTGTTCTAAACTGGGTGTTCAATTGTCTTTCTCCTCGGCATTTCATCCTCAGACCAATGGTCAAACTGAGAGAACAAACCAGACATTGGAGACTTATCTTAGATGCTTTGTGTCTGCTGATCAGGATGACTGGGTCTCTTTTTTACCTTTGGCTGAGTTTGCTCTTAATAATAGGGCTAGCTCTCCCACTTTGATGTCTCCGTTTTTCTGTAATTCTGGGTTTCACCCTCGATTTTCTTCGGGACAGACGGAGGCTTCTGTCTGTCCAGGTGTTGACTCTGTTGTGGAGCGTATGCAGCAGATTTGGGACCAGGTAGTGGAGAGGTTGTCCCTCTCTCAGGAGAGGGCCCAGCGGTTTGCTAACCGGCATAGGACTGATGGTCCTCGGTTTAAAGTGGGGGACTTGGTCTGGTTGTCCTCAAAGAATATTCCTATGAGAGTAGCATCTCCTAAATTTAAGCCTAGGTTCATTGGACCTTATAAGATCATTGAGATTCTTAATCCTGTTTCTTTTCGTTTGCTTCTTCCAGGGACATTTAAGATCCATAACGTGTTCCACAAGTCCTTGTTGAAGAGGTTTGTTGAGCCAGTGGTTCCTGCTGCTGTGCCTCCTGACCCTGTTTTGGTTGAGGGCAATCTGGAGTATGTGGTTGAGAAAATATTAGATTCTCGTTTTTCTAGACGGAAACTCCAGTATTTGGTTAAGTGGAGAGGTTATGGTCAGGAGGACAATTCTTGGGTGTTTGCTTCGGACATCCATGCTAGGAGACTTATCCGTGCGTATCATAGAACTCATCCTGACCGACCTGGTTGCTCAAATGAGGGTTCGGTGACCCTCCTCAAGGGGGGGGTACTGTTGTGAATGGGTTTGAGATGAGTTCTGAGCAGAGGCTCCCTCTGGTGGTTACAAGCGGTACGGGTCTGTTCAGTGAAGATTGTGAGGAATGGGAATCAGGTGTTACTGACTGGTCTTATATAAGGGAGTTACCTTCCCATCAGGGTTGCCGGTGATCAATTGTTCTGGTCTGAATCCTTTATTCCAGTTTCCTGTTATGTTACGGTAGCTGAGGAGTGCAGGTAAAAAAGGAAATACACCAGAGCAGTTGGAATCTATGAGATTGCAGTACCCTGACTAACCACCGCAACTAGAGGCAGCCGTGGAGCGTTCCTACGTTGGTCCTAGACGCCTCGTCAAAGCCTGAGAAACTAACTACACCTAAAGATAGAAATAGGAAAGCTATCTGCCCGGAGCAGAACCCAAAGATAATAGAAAGCCCCCAAACATGTAATGGCGGTTAGACAAGAGGAAATACTGACACAGAAAGAAAATAGTATGAGCAAACGCTGGGGCCCAAACTATCTAAATAGAAAAGGATAGGAAGGGTACTTACTGCAATCTCAGAAAACCCTGAAAAAACACCAACTCTACTAATTTCAAAATCACCTGAGATCACACGACCTCTACCACCTAAATTAGTTCTCTGGTGTAACAAAAACAAAACAGCAGCCACTGAAAAAACTGGAAAAAGCAAAAGTACAAAACACAGTGGCTGGACTAAACTGAGAGGGCAAAAGCCCCCGGAGGGGACCCTGAAGGCCCCCACAGAAGTGCAGGACAAAATGCAAAAATATAGCAAAAACACAAAATAAGAAATTGTCTTATCTGATAGCAGGAGATGCAGACACGACACAGCAGGCTACAAGGGAAACTGGAAAGAAGGATTCAGACCAGAACAATTGATCACCGGCAACCCTGATGGGAAAATGACTCCCTTACATAAGACCAATCAGTAACACCTGATTCCCAGTCCTCACAATCCTCACTAGTACCGCTTGTAACCACCAGAGGGAGCCTCTGCTCAGAACTCATCTCAAACCCATTCACAACAGTACCCCCCCCTTGAGGAGGGGTCACCGAACCCTCATTTGAGCAACCAGGTCGGTCAGGATGAGTTCTATGATACGCACGGATAAGTCTCCTAGCATGGATGTCCGAAGCAAACACCCAAGAATTGTCTTCCTGACCATAACCTCTCCATTTAACCAAATACTGGAGTCTTCGTCTAGAAAAACGAGAATCCAATATTTTCTCAACCACATACTCCAGATTGCCCTCAACCAAAACAGGGTCAGGAGGCACAGCAGCAGGAACCACTGGCTCAACAAACCTCTCAACAAGGACTTGTGGAACACGTTATGGATCTTAAATGTCCCTGGAAGAAGCAAACGAAAAGAAACAGGATTAATAATCTCCATGATCTTATAAGGTCCAATGAACCTAGGCTTAAATTTAGGAGATGCTACTCTCATAGGAATATTCTTTGAGGACAACCAGACCAAGTCCCCCACTTTAAACCGAGGACCATCAGTCCTATGCCGGTTAGCAAACCGCTGGGCCTTCTCCTGAGAGAGGGACAACCTCTCCACTACCTGGTCCCAAATCTGCTGCATACGCTCAACAACAGAGTCAACACCTGGACAGACAGAAGCCTCCGTCTGTCCTGAAGAAAATCGAGGGTGAAACCCAGAATTACAGAAAAACGGAGACATCAAAGTGGCAGAGCTAGCCCTATTATTAAGAGCAAACTCAGCCAAAGACAAAAAAGAGACCCAGTCATCCTGATCAGCAGACACAAAGCATCTTAGATAAGTCTCCAATGTCTGGTTTGTTCTCTCAGTTTGACCATTGGTCTGAGGATGAAATGCCGAGGAGAAAGACAATTGAACACCCAGTTTAGAACAAAAAGTCCTCCAAAATCTGGAAACAAACTGGACTCCTCTGTCAGACACAATGTTCTCAGGAATGCCGTGTAAACGAACCACGTGCTGAAGGAACAACGGCACCAATTCAGAGGAGGAAGGCAACTTAGGTAATGGCACAAGATGTATCATCTTGGAAAACCTATCACAAATTACCCAGATGGTGGTCATTCTCTGAGAAACAGGAAGATCGGAAATGAAATCCATAGAGATATGGGTCCATGGTCTCTTGGGCACAGGCAATGGCATCAACAAACCACTAGAGCGAGAGCAAGGCTTGGAGCGAGAGCAAGTCCCGCAGGACTGCACAAATTCCCTGACATCGCGAGACAAGGTAGTGCCACGAAAAGGACTGACTAACCAAGTCTCTGGTACCAAAAATTCCAGGATGCCCAGCCAATGCGGAACAATGAATCTCAGACATCACACTCTTTTTCCACTGGTCCGGGACAAACAATTTTCCAACAGGGCAGCACTCGGGCCTATCCTCCTGACACCCCTCCAGAGCAAGTCTCAAATTGGGCGAGATGGCGGAAAGAACTACACCCTCCTTCAAAATAACAGAGGGATCAGATAGCTCAGGAGAGTCCGCAAGGAAACTCCTCGAGAGGGCATCCGCCTTAACATTCTTAGTGCCAGGAAGAAAGGAAACCACAAAATTAAAACGTGTGAAAAACAAGGCCCACCTGGCCTGTCTAGGATTGAGTCGCTTGGCAGATTCCAGATAGACCAGATTCTTATGGTCCGTAAGGACCACCACCTGATGTTTGGCTCCCTCCAGCCAATGTCTCCACTCTTCAAAAGCCCACTTCATGGCCAATAACTCCCGATTACCCACGTCATAATTACGTTCAGTAGGAGAAAATTTTCGAGAGAAAAAGGCACAAGGGTTACTTTTAGAGGTCTCTGGATCTTTTTGGGACAAAACGGCACCTGCACCAATTTCAGAGGCATCAACCTCCACCTGAAATGGCAGAGAAACATCAGGCTGCCGTAGAACAGGAGCAGAAGTGAATCTCTGCTTAAGTTCCTGAAACGCAGAGACTGCCTCAGGAGGCCAATTCACCACATCAGAACCCTTTCTGGTCAAATCAGTTAATGGTTTAACAATAACCGAGAAATTACCAATAAATTTACGATAAAAATTGGCAAAACCCAAAAATCTCTGAAGAGCCTTTAATGAAGTAGGTTGGACCCAATCACAGATGGCCTGAACCTTGACCGGGTCCATTTCAATAACAGATGGGGACAAAATGAATCCCAGAAATGAGATCTTCTGTACGCCAAAAAGACACTTTGATCCCTTCACATACAGAGCATTCTCTCTCAAAATCTGGAATACAGTTCGAACATGTTTCACATGAGAGTCCCAGTCATTAGAAAAAAATCAAGATATCATCCAAATAAACAATCAGAAACTTGTCCACAAAATCCCTGAAAATGTCATTCATGAAGGACTGGAAGACGGAAGGAGCATTAGTGAGCCCAAAGGGCATCACAAGGTACTCAAAATGCCCTTCAGGGGTGTTAAAGGCCGTCTTCCATTCATCCCCGTGCTTAATGCGAATAAGGTTATACGCCCCCCTGAGGTCAAGCTTGGTAAACCAAGTAGCGTTTTTCACCCTGGAAAACAGGTCAGAAATCAAGGGTAACGGGTATTGATATTTCACAGTAATATTGTTCAAGAGACGATAATCAATACACGGCCTTAATGAACCATCTTTTTTGGCCACAAAGAAAAAACCGGCACCTAAGGGTGAAGAGGATGGTCTGATATGACCCTTCTCCAATGATTCCTTGATATAAGACCGCATAGCGTCATGTTCAGGTACAGACAAGTTAAAAAGGCGACCTTTAGGGAATTTACTACCTGGCACTAATTCAATAGCGCAGTCATAGCTCCTATGGGGAGGCAAGGATTCAGATTTACTTTCGCTAAACACATCAGAAAAATCAAACAAAAAGTCAGGAACATCCTCAGCCTGGGGGAGGCAGAAAAAACAGGAGTGTTGGTATTAACACATTGGCAGCCCCAACTGGTTACAGACACAGATTTCCAATCCAAAACAGGATTATGAGACTGTAACCAAGGGAAACCCAGCACTATAATGTCATGCAGATTATATAGAACCAAAAATTTGCAGCACTCCTGATGATCAGGTTCAACCCTCATTATCACCTGAGTAGAAAACTGGGGTTTATTCTCAGCCAAAGGGGTAGAATCGATCCCCAGTAAAGGAATAGACTTCTGTAGGGGTATCAAGGGAAACCCACAACGTTTAGCAAAATCATAATCCATCAGGTTAATAGCTGCTCCAGAATCAACGAAAGCCTGAGCAGAAAATGAGGACAGAGAGCATATCAGAGTGACAGTTAACAAAAACTTAGTCTGAACACTACCCAAGACAACCGAGCGTGCAAAACGTCTTCCCCGCTTAGGGCAGACTGAAATAGCATGAGAGGCATCACCACAGTAGAAACATAACCCATTGCGCTTTCGAAACTCATGACGCTGTGCCCCAGACACCACTCCATCACACTGCATGGGCTCAGCAGCTGGCTCACAAGGCAACACCACTCCACGCATACTTCTCCTCTCACGCAAACGTCTGTCAATTTGAATCGCTAATGACATAGAATCATTGAGACCAGAGGGGACAGGGAATCCCACCATAACATCCTTTACATTATCCGACAGACCCTTCCGGAAAAGGGCCGCCAAAGCGTCGTCATTCCACTTGGTCAGGACTGCCCACCTACGGAATCTCTGACAGTATAACTCAGCGTCATCAAGCCCCTGATTTAATGCCAACAAGGCTTTTTCAGCTTGATCAGTGACATTAGGCTCATCGTACAATAACCCCAAAGCCTGAAAAAATGCATCAACATCACTCAAAACAGGATCCCCAGGTATCAGGGAAAAAGCCCAATCCTGAGGATCGCCGCGCAGGAGAGAGATGATAATTTGAACCTGCTGCGCTGCGTTTCCTGAGGACTTAGATTTTAAGGCAAGAAACAATTTACAATTATTTTTGAAATTCTGAAACTTAGCTCGATCCCCTAAAAACAAATCTGGCATGGGGATCCTAGGTTCCACAACAGGCAACCTAGCAAGATATGCAGCAATACTCTGAACCTCAGTGGCAAGCTGATCCACACGGCCAGACAACTGTGCAAACTTCATTGGGAGAAAAGATCCTCCCCAGCACCCAGAGATACATAGGGAAAAAAAAAAAAATGCAACAAACAGAAAAATATCTCTGACAACTTTTCTTCCTTCAAAATATTTTTTCCCTTCTGTGAGTACCATACAATTTTTATGGCCGGTGATACTGTTATGTTACGGTAGCTGAGGAGTGCAGGTAAAAAAGGAAATACACCAGAGCAGTTGGAATCTATGAGATTGCAGTACCCTGACTAACCACCGCAACTAGAGGCAGCCGTGGAGCGTTCCTACGTTGGTCCTAGACGCCTCGTCAAAGCCTGAGAAACTAACTACACCTAAAGATAGAAATAGGAAAGCTATCTGCCCCGGAGCAGAACCCCAAAGATAATAGAAAGCCCCCAAACATGTAATGGCGGTTAGACAAGAGGAAATACTGACACAGAAAGAAAATAGTATGAGCAAACGCTGGGGCCCAAACTATCTAAATAGAAAAGGATAGGAAGGGTACTTACTGCAATCTCAGAAAACCCTGAAAAAACACCAACTCTACTAATTTCAAAATCACCTGAGATCACACGACCTCTACCACCTAAATTAGTTCTCTGGTGTAACAAAAACAAAACAGCAGCCACTGAAAAAACTGGAAAAAGCAAAAGTACAAAACACAGTGGCTGGACTAAACTGAGAGGGCAAAAGCCCCCGGAGGGGACCCTGAAGGCCTCCACAGAAGTGCAGGACAAAATGCAAAAATATAGCAAAAACACAAAATAAGAAATTGTCTTATCTGATAGCAGGAGATGCAGACACGACACAGCAGGCTACAAGGGAAACTGGAAAGAAGGATTCAGACCAGAACAATTGATCACCGGCAACCCTGATGGGAAAATGACTCCCTTACATAAGACCAATCAGTAACACCTGATTCCCAGTCCTCACAATCCTCACTAGTACCGCTTGTAACCACCAGAGGGAGCCTCTGCTCAGAACTCATCTCAAACCCATTCACAACAGTTTCCCTTGTAGCCTGCTGTGTCGTGTCTGCATCTCCTGCTAACAGATAAGACATTTTCTTCTTTTGTGTTTGTGCTATATTTTTGCATTTTGTCCTGCACTTCTGTGGGGGCCTTCAGGGTCCCCTCCGGGGGCTTCTGCCCTCTCAGTTTTGTTCAGCCACTGATGTTTGTACTTTTGCTTTTTCCAGTTTTTTCAGTGGCTGCTGTTTTGATTTTTGTTACACCAGAGAACTAATTTAGGTGGAAGAGGTCGTGTGATCTCAGGTATTTTTTTGAAATTAGTGGTGTTGGTGCTTTTCAGGGTTTTCTGGGATTGCAGTAAGTACCCTTCCTATCCTTTTCTATTTAGTTAGTTTGGGCCCCAGCGTTTGCTCATACTATTTTCTGTCTGTGTCAGTATTTCATCTTGTCTAACCGCCATTACATGTTTGGGGGCTTTCTATTATCTTTGGGGTTCTGCTCCGGGGCAGATAGCTTTCCTATATCTATCTTCAGGTGTAGTTAGTTTCTCAGGCTGTGACAAGGCGTCTAGGACCAACGTAGGAACGCTCCACGGCTGCCTCTAGTTGTGGTGGTTAGTCAGGGTACTGCAATCTCATAGATTCCAACTGCTCTGGTGTATTGCCTTTTTTACCTGCACTCCTCAGCTACCGAAACATAACAGCACTGGCGATGTATTCGCACAAAGCGGTTTCTCCGGTTGAAGACAGAACAAGCCGTTAGACAACTGAAGCTTATGAGAAAAGCTCACAGTCTGAGGGAAAAGGTCATCCGGGTGCCTCATGTTCTGGTGAGAAAGCTGATTGGGAGAAATGGCCAAGCCATGCAGATGATGGTGAAGAAGTCTGGTGTGGTGAAAGTAAGCAGTCCACGTGATCGTCGGGACTGGATACCAGATGAAGACGGCATGGTGTCATTCTACGCTATAGGAACGGAAGAAAGTCTGGAAAATGTGCGCATGCTGGTGGCGTACTGTGTGACCTACCTGCGAGAGGTAGAACAGTTAAATCTCGCTAGACAGCGAGTAGATAGACAGCATCATCTGAGCAGCAGAAGATGGCAGCCGTCTAAGAATAGTGAGACCCGACAGAGAAAGGGCCCCTAAATAACAGAACAGCTAAGGCTGAAGTTAGGGACCTTTCAAGACGTCCTGAGGGAAGTGGGCGTGGGTTTAGAGGTAGTGAGACCTCCAGTAACTCAGGTTTGAGAGGCCCATACAGACGACCCGATAGAGTATGGGACAATACGAAGTCTAACCGGACCTTAGATACCCAGGCAAGACCTGACAAGGTTACGATTGACCGCTGGGAGCGGGGGGGAGACCTGACAAGGTTACGACCCGGAAATGTGACTGGAAGAAGTCTGTGACAATGACAGACGGTAGGTCCCTAAGGAATGAGCGAATGTCATTGACTAATATTCCGGGGGCTGAACAGAGCAATAGACAAGTACATGGTCTCTGTGTGAACTGTGGGGTGAGGTGATTGGATATATTATGTGTTCAACCCCACAAGCTTGAACAGAGGGGGGGATATGTAATGCAGCCCTTGGCTGGCATTCCTTTAATGGCTCAGTGTATGTGTTTTGACTGTCCATGTTCTTTTCCCCTCAGCTGACTAGTCACATGACTGTGACATCACACAGGTCCTTTTGCACACACAAGTCTGAACACATGACTGTGACATCAGCGCAGGTCCTGTGTGTGTGTGTGTGTGTGTGTATGTGTAAGGGTATATAAACCCTGCTTAATTGGAGACAGGTGTGTCAGTGATAGGCGTGAGGCCTGTTCCTGTTCCCCTGGTGTGGGGGACACACACGTTTGTGTGAGGCCTAGTGAGGCCGAGTGAAGCCTGACTGCCTGAAAGGTCAGAAACTGGATCCTGTGTGGATGCTAGTGGCCTTGGAAGGCAAATGGACTGTTGTGAAGAGCCCTGGAAGGCGAAGGCTGGATGTTAGTGTGAAGGCATACCAGTAGCCTTAAAGGGAACGACGGCTAGAGACCCCAGTTGGGAAGCCGCAAAGCCGCAGTGGTGGCGGACTAAATGGACTGAAGTAGCCAAACCCCGGACAAGGTAATACTTGTTGTCATATGGACAGTTATCTGGACATTGTTCAATTGTTACCTTGCGGGAGGCTGTACCTGGAGCAAGTGGGCCGGTGTGCCACTTGGCTCACGAATACTGTTTATATGTGTGTCGGCGGGCCACGGAGTGGACCCGGAAACATGGAGTTTATGAAGTAATAAACTGCTACGTGGTGAAAATAATGAAAAGACATTGCAAGTGTGAATTGATTGGCGCAGCGAAGCGAGTATTCCCCAGGATGATGACAAGCGCTGCCTTACAGTGCATACAGCACTTCTGAGCAGCAACTGGCGGTGTTGAAGCCCAGGGTCAAGGAGGGTGTCGGCTGAGGCCTAATTTGAGCAATTTTCAAATCTGGTGTAACTTGAAATTGTAGGTAGCAGGACTTATTGCCGGACACACAGCAGGGGAACAGCTGGCATTACTGAACCCCACAAACACAGGAGCGAGTGTTTTTCTCTGTGCATACAGCACTTCTGAGCAGCAACTGGCGGTGTTGGAGCCCAGGGTCAAGGAGGGTGTAGGCTGAGGCCTAATTTGAGCAACTTTCAAATCTGGTGTAACTTGAAATTGTAGGTAGCAGGACTTATTGCCGGACACATAGCAGGGGAACAGCTGGCATTACTGAACCCCACAAACACAGGAGCGAGTGTTTTTTCTCTGTGCATACAGCACTTCTGAGCAGCAACTGGCGGTGTTGGAGCCCAGGTTCAGTCAGGGTGTAGGCTGAGGCGTAATGTGAGCAACTTTCAAATCTGATGTAACTTGAAATTGGAGGTAGCAGGACTTATTGCCGGACACACAGCAGGGGAACAGCTGGCATTACTGAACCCCACAAACACAGGAGTGAGTGTTTTTCTCTGTGCATACAGCACTTCTGAGCAGCAACTGGCGGTGTTGAAGCCCAGGGTCAAAGAGGGTGTAGGCTGAGGCCTAGTATGAGCAACTTTCAAATCTGGTGTAACTTGAATTTGGAGGTAGCAGGACTTATTGCCGGACACATAGCAGGGGAACAGCTGGCATTACTGAATCCCAGTAACACAGGAGCGAGTGTTTTTCTCTGTTCATACAGCACTTCTGAGCAGCAACTGGCAGTGTTGGAGCCCAGGGTCAAGGAGGGTGGAGAAATCCCATATAGAGTAGTTGCCGTGTTCCGTGGCACTTCAAAATGTATATACTCCAAACAAGAGAAACGTTATCTTTACTAACATAAAATGATGAATTTTCTTCAAAAATATTGAAATAAAGACATTTAAAATATAAGCGCATATATGCACATGGCGACAACAAATGCAACCAAAAAAAACAACATAGGGTATAGGGGTTCATAATCCATTAATGCTGCTTAAGGAACGGTATGTACACCTGTAATATAGTGCAGACAATGTATGTAGGACTAGTCATCATCATCATTAGAAGTTATATGTGACAGACTAAAAAATACACTCATTGAGGAAAACTGTTAGTTCACACCCCATATATTAAAGGTCCAGCATGTAATCCTGATAATATGGCGCAATAATCAATGATCAAGCATAACCTAGAAAAAGTGCATCGAGCATAGTGAAAATTGCTATGTATGCCTGCAAGTGCAGGTAAAACAACGCCAACGGATAGATAAGGTATATGCTATCTATGTATCAGAGTGCATAGCCACTGATGGCGAATGGCGATATAATACTCTACCTCAATAAATGCTGCGGCACCACCCACGCACTTTTGGCTTGTAGCTTGTTGAAGAGGGGAAGTGCATGTATGCTTGCGCGTCGGTTTTGCCGCACAGACTGCCTTCCTGCTCTGACGCGTTGGGTAGGGGAGCGGCTGTGCGTCATATGACGCTGACTTGCAGTGACGTTGCGCAGTGTTCGTCAGCGGTAGCGTAGCGCCGACACAAAGCCGGCATCATGACTGATTTCCTCTATAAACATGCACCTATGAGCAACCATACACGCACGTCCCCTCTTGAAGAAGCTACAAGCGAAACGCGAATGAGGGGTGCCGCAGCCTTTATTGAGGTACAGTATTATATCGCCATTCGCCATCAGTCGCTATGCACTCTGATACCTAGATAGCATAAACCTTTTCTATCCGTTGGCGTTGTTTCACCTGCACTTGCAGGTATACATTGCTATTTTCACTATGCACTATGCACTTTTTATAGGTTATGCATGATTATTGCGCCTTATTATCAGGATTAGATGCTGGACCTTTCATATATAGGGTGTGAACTAAGAGTTGTCCTCAATCAGTGTATTTTTTACTGTCACATATATAAGTAATGATGATGATGACTAGTCCTACATCCATTGTCTGCACTATATTACAGGTGTACATACCGTTCCTTAAGCAGCAATAATGGATTATGAAATGTACTTGTATGCATTCATTTCAACCCCTATACCCTATGTAGGCTTTTTGGTTGCATTTGTAGTCGCCATGTGCATATATGCGCTTATATTTAAAATGTATATTTGTACATATTTGGGACTACAATTCATCATTTTATGGTTGGAAAGCTGCCGTTTTTCTGGTTTGGAGCATATCAATCAGGGTGTAGGCTCATCCCTATGTGGAGCAAGTTAGACATCTGATGTTGTGTGCATGTGGAGGGAGCAGGAATTATTGCCGGACACACAGCTGGAGAACAGCTTTCGTTACTGAACCCCACTAACACAGGAGCTTGTGTTTTTCTCTGTGCACACAGCACTTCTGAGCAGCAACTGGCAGTGTTGGAGCCCAGGGAGTACAGTTCAGGTGGTAGAAACATGAACAGAACAGGAGACATGGATACTGTTGCCAACCAGTTATTTAATCGGAAACCGGACAGGCAAATTCAGGCTAGATCCATGCCTTGTTCATTTTCAGAAAAGTAAGCCGGTCAACGTTATTGGAGGATAGTCGCATGCGACAGTCTGTTAGTACACCACCTGCGGCACTAAAGACGCGCTCCAATAATACACTAGCAGCAGGGCAAGCCAGCACCTCATACTGGCTAAGCTCTGGCCATGTATCCAGCTTAGAGACCCAAAACTTGAAGGGGGAAGAGCCGTCTGGGAGTACACTGAGAAGGCAAGACATGTAGTCTGTCACCATCTGACGGAAAAGTTGCCTCCTGCTGACTGGAGCCGTCTGTGATGGTGTAGACATTTGTGGCGGTGACACAAAACTTCGCCACATTTGGGCCATACTGGTCTTGCCCTGTGCAGAGGCGCTGCTTCTGCTCCCTCTTGGTGCAGAGCTTCCTCCACTGCCTCGACGCACAGAGCTGCTTTGTAAAGCACTAGCAACAGTGCTCTCGGCTGGAATGGAGAACATGATGGAATGCACCAGTGTGTCTTGGTACTCCCGCATTTTACGCTCCTGGTTCAACAGTGTTATGAGGCTTTGTAAGTTGTCCCAGTAGCGAGGGTCTACACCCAATAATCAGACGCGGTGAGAATGTGGGCGATGCGGCGGTTGTTTCTCAGGCACTGCAGCATGAACTCAACCATGTGCTGCAGACTCCCAACTGGCCAAGAAACGCTGTCCCCTGCAAGAGGCGTCATCTCTGCCTGCTCTGCATCACCCCACCCTCGCTCTACATACTGACTACTAGAGCATTGTGTACCTCCCTCCTCTGCAGCGATGTCTTCCTCCTCCATTGACTCCTCCTCATCCTCCTCACAAAATGTCCCCTGCCTAGGCCTTTGTGAGGAACCACGTTGCGCAGACTGTCCAGAAGGTGATGGAATTTGTGACTCCTCATCCTCCACCTCTTCCGAAACCTCATCCCTTAGTGCTTGCAGTGTTTTTTGAAGCAGGCAGATAAGGGGGACAGTCATGCTTACTGTGACGCTTCCCACGGCTGCGGGGCATCGGGACATGGCATAGCTTGCCTAACTAGCCAATGCTCCCACGCCGCCAGTCCACGACGACGTGAGGCATGCGTCCCAGATGGTAAGAGAATGTGGACCCACTGGACCACGGAGGGAGACCCGAGCCTGCCCAGACTAGGGAAGGGCAGCGACCGGGATCCGTGGCAGCTGAGCATGTGGGCAAGATGGCGACCTGCAGGACTAGACACCACCGCACAACTTCAGGTATGAAGAACATAAAGTTTACTTAAAGAAACACAGTACATAAACAGAACATAAGACCGGGCTCCAGATTCCGCACATCAGAGAAGGGTACACGACTCAGGATCACAGACGAGTGCAGGAGGACATCACGGGTAGATGCAGTCCAGGATCATCTGGCACGGCATACTTGGGCGGCCTCTCTCTCAGGCCTCAGGCGTAGCACAGGCTCAGCAGGAGAACATCAGACACCGACCTCAGACAGACTTCAGACGATGGCAGGGTCATCACGGGTAGATGCAGTCCAGGATCATCTGGCACGGGCATACTAGTATGGCCTCACTCTCAGGCCTCAGGCGTAGCACAGGCTCAGCAGGAGAACATCAGACACCGGCCCAGGACGAATGTCAGACGATGGCGGGGTCATCACGGGTTGATGCAGTCCAGGGTCATCTGGCACGGGCATACTAGGACGACCTCTCTCTCAGGTGTAGCACAGGCTCAGCAGGAGAACATCAGACACTGACCCAGGACAGACGTCATCACAGGGTAGACCACGGAGGAACCGGCAGGACATCGGGACACCAGGAACACGGACTGGATTTCAGGAACACAGGAACACGGACAGGACATCAGGAACACGGATTGGATCTCAGGGAGTCAGGAACACGGACTGGACATCAGGAACACGGGTTGGATCTCAGGGACACAGGAACACGGACAGGATTTCAGGAACACGGATTGGATCTCAGGGACACAGGAACACGGACAGGACATCAGGAACACGGATTGGATCTCAGGGAGTCAGGAACACGGACCAGACATCAGGAACACGGATTGGATCTCAGGGACACAGGAACACGGACAAGACATCAGGAACACGGATTGGATCTCAGGAACATCAGAACACTGGCATCGGACTCCGGACATCTGGCAATGATCGGCAGGCTCCGGACATCTGGCAATGATCGGCAGGATCCGGACACTAGGCAGGAAGGATAGGATCCGGACATCTGGTAGTGGTCATCGGACATCGGATATCAGGCAGTGGTCATCAGGGAGGACACGGTCCCCAGACTCCAGACATCTAGTATCGATCTGAAAAGGAACCCCAGCGGTCTGGTGCAAGCCCCGCCAGGCTCAACGGGAGCTGGCCGGGGATTGCACAGAAGCTGAGCACAGAGTAACAGAAACTCAGCACACACACCGGACTCCTCCTTCCACGATGAACTCAGGTTATATAGCAAGGAATCACAGTCACTGGTACAGGGTTCAGGAGACAGAAGGACTTCAGGAACATAACACAGAGGACAGTTCAGACAGTCAGGTACAGGGTCAGATCCAGGATCAGGGATTCGGGTAATAAGACACAGCAGGAACAGGCCTGGATTGCAGGCTCCAGGAAGGGCATTCTGGGTAGTCAGCCCCCAGGATAGGCGAAAACACAAGACACAGTTCAGACATTCAGGTACCGGGATAGATCCAGGGTCAGGGATTCAGGGAACAAGATACAACAGGAACAGGCCTGGATATACAGCCTCCAGGAAAGGCGATCTGGGTAGTCAGCCCCCAGCATAGGCAGAAACACAAGACAGGACAAGGGGAATCAGCTCTCCAGAGCTGATCGAACTCAGAGCAGGAGCTGAACACACAACCACACACGGCTAGGTTCAGGAACTCAATGCAAAGTCAGTGCAAAGCTCTGGCAATGCCCCACAGGGCTGGGGAACTTTATATATGAGCTGCTTCACAGCGATAGGCTGGAGCAGTAATTCTAGTACACACCCATTCCTCATAAAAGCAGGACAGGTGTGGGCCGCGCCCCCTATGCAGAGCCAGACAACTCATCACAGAGGGACACCTGACAGTGGCTGCTGCCACACAAGTAGTAAGTCATGCACCACTGCAGAGGACTTTGCAACCTACGGATGGCTTCTGCAGCAGGTCAGGGACCGCACATGCAGGTGGTCATGCAACGCAGCGGAGACACTCACGCAAGTACGGCTACGCAGCAGAGCTGGGAACTGAGCAGCATCCATACAGGTAACAGACAACAGTATCCCAGCTGGTTAGGGGGAAAGGAGCAAAAGGGTTAAAGCAAAGACATGCAGAGTAACGCTGGAAAACAAAGTACAGAAAATACCAGCGTTACACTTACTAGTGCATCATCTGCACTCGCCATCCGCGTGGAATCATCGAACGCACGCAAAACGTGGCAGATGTCCTTCATAGAGGCCCACTCAGTGGTAGTGAAGTGTGAACGGCGCAAATTGTGAGTTGTTTGCGCCTGATGCAGCTGGTACTCCATTACTGCTGCCTGCTGCTCACACAACCGCTCCAACATATGCAGAGCGACGTGGCTGAGCGCTCCTGTACCTGTGGACACATCTACTACTTCAGAGAAAGGGTTAAAAGGTTCAGATGGCACAGATACATCACTATAAGCATCATTCCTAGGGAAAGAAAGGTTATAAGTTGCATCATCACTTAGCAAAGCATTGGCAGGTAACACATTCAGTTTCCCATCATCATCAACATCATCATGGTTAACGTTAACCTTATTACCAGATTGGGGAGGGGTGTCAGGGACATAGTACGCGACCATCCTCCCCAGATCAGTCCCCAATAAAACATCAGTGGGCAGGTTTTCGGACACCCCCACTTCCTTCACCCTGCTCCCGACACCCCAGTCAATGAAAACCCGGGCCATCGGCAAGGGGCAGCGGACGCCCCCAATCCCGGTGACAGTTTGGGTTTTCCCGGAATCAACTCTTCAGGGGCTGCCAGTTCGGGTCGGATGAGGGTTCGTTCAGCCCCGGTGTCCTTGAGGTCTGTAGCAAGACGGGCCCCCACGCGGACTGGCTGCACGTTGTCATCAACCCTCCCCACCACACCACCCACCAAAAGAACAGAGGCGTTGGGCCCGGAGGCCTTAGCTGGTGGGTTCTTCTGCCTCTCTGGACAGGTGGCGCTGATGTGTCCAGTCAGTTTACAGGAGAAACACTGGCGGGAGTCAGATGTAGGCCTGGCGCTGACAAAGGGGATAGTGCCTCCGAAGGGATGGCTTGCAGGGGCACTGGGGTTGGTTGCAGGCTTACCCCCTCTCCAGCTGGCCGTGACTGGCTTCCGCACCTCGGGTTTCCGGTTGGCCTCATAGCTGTCGGCGATCCTCTGGTTCTTGGTCCAGGATGAACTGTCGGACCTCAGCTGGGCACAGATGCAGGAACTGGTCTTTGATCATCAGGTCCCTCAGATTCTCAAAGATGTTAACTGACAGTCCATGGATCCACTGGTCAAAGTGGGTCCTGAGTCCTTGCACCACATCGCTGTAACTGTCGTGTGGGCCACGTTGGAGGTTCCGGAACTTCTTTCGGTATACCTCAGGGGTTAGCTGGTACTTGGCGATCAGGGCCTGCTTGATGGCCTCATAGTCACCATCTTAGCCTGGCGGGAGTGAAGCAAACGCCTCCAGAGCTTTGCCCTTTAGCCCGGGGGGTCAAGTACCTGGCCCATTGTCCTCAGGCAGCTGGTACTGTCTGCAGACTTTCTCAAAGGCCCACAGAAAAGTGTCCAAGTCTCCGTCCTTTTCCATCATGGGAAAGTGCTCTGGCTGGGGCTTCGGACTCTGAGCGCTGCTGGGTGCACCGCTCCGGGCTGTGGAGGGCATTGCCCCTTGTTGGAGCAGCTCCAGTTCATGGGCTCTCTGAGCTTCTCGTTCGGCTCTCTCAGCCTCTCGCTGGGCTTTCTCAGCCTCTCGCTGGGCTTGGTGCTCGGCTCGCTGGTCGGCCTCTTGCTGGTCAGCTCTCTCTTGAGCTTGCTGGATCAGCTGCCAACGTCTGTCCTGGTCGTCAGGTGAGCATAGTTGCAGAGCCAACTGCAGAAGACTGTCCATGCTTTGGCTGGCGGGTGGAGCCCCTGCTGCAGCCCCATTGTCACTGGAGCCGGCTTCTGAGCCCCCTGGGCTCTGGGCGTTTTCCCGTTGCACAAGAGCCGCGGCCAGTTGGTCTTTATTTTTGTTTGTGGCGTCGATCTGCCACAACCCGCATAGGGCAACAAGGGTTTCCTTCTTATACTGCTTATACCACTCTTCTCCCATCCTCGCCATGGTTTCCATTGCCAAATAAAAGATAGGATAGAAAAACAAAGAGGAAGGGAGGGGTAATCGCAAGTACACACAATTGTCTCAGGACTAGTAAACACTGAGTTCGTTCTCCAAAACTTTTGCTGCAGGGTCCCTGGAAGAACCGTGCAAGTTTTTTTTAGTGAGAGGAATGATTGCTCAGACAAGATCACTAATGCTCTATAATCCCACCGCTCTGCCACCAATGTGATGATCGGCACACACACCGCCACACGGTAGCCCGGGGTATCACGGCTTGTGATCCCACCGCTGCCACCAATGTGACGATAAAACACATACACGACGGCTGCTGCCGTCCGACCCAATGTGTCAGGAATAATCTGCAGGGATTTATAATTATCCCACTTTCACTTAGGAACTTGCAGATCTCTGGTGCCCCCTTTTAGCCTCAGGTCAGTCAGGGAACTGCACCTAGGATAATTAGTCGCCAGCGGGCTGCTTGGATGTGTGCTGGCTATTGGGCACGCTGCAGTGAGGGAATTGTAATTACTCCGGGCCGCAGCAAGGCAATACACTTATAAAACCCGCTCCGTCACTGCAAACGCCACCCCACAGTTCAACACTTTACACCCCTTCTTTTTAGCTGCCACCAGCTACGATTTTCTTAATGAACAATTTATCAAGAGGGTCCGTAGCAACCCCGAATTAGTAGCGTAGTTACTTCAGGCACGTGCTAATTCGTTTATAGAGCAGGAGAACAAAACTAATAATTTTATATGTTTATTCCTAAAATGCAGGCAGTGTTTATACAGTATAAAAAGATGTAACAAGCTGAGACAATACAATTATGTACAATGCAATTAAAATAAAACAGGGTTAAAGGTGAAAAACTTACATGGCACTTTGTTAATTGCAGGCAAGACAAGCTGGGGGAAACACGTCAAAGTTCATTTGGAGATCTTTCAGTCAGGTCATCTCCAGCTAGATTGACCAGGGGGGGCTAGTTTGCAGACTTATACCCCTGGCTTGTGACCTCACAAAAGAGGCTGGTTTTCTGGCCACCTCCCAGAGCTCGAAGTTACAGTTCTAAGCTCTGGAACCTTACAAAGACCATAACTCGGCGGGGGACCCTAGCAGAATAATGGCAGACCTATCAGTGATCTTATTCTGAAATTAATGTTCTAACGAGTCCAAACTCGGATGAAATATTACCCTCTGCACCAGAGAATTCCATTTCTCTAGTTCTGTTGACGCTACGCTTTTGCCAGAACGACTGTCGCGATGCCTGAGGGAAGCACGTTTCTGTTATGTTTCGGTAGCTGAGGAGTGCAGGTAAAAAAGGAAATACACCAGAGCAGTTGGAATCTATGAGATTGCAGTACCCTGACTAACCACCACAACTAGAGGCAGCCGTGGAGCGTTCCTACGTTGGTCCTAGACGCCTCGTCACAGCCTGAGAAACTAACTACACCTAAAGATAGAAAGAGGAAAGCTATCTGCCCCGGAGCAGATCCCCAAAGAACATAGAAAGCCCCCAAACATGTAATGGCGGTTAGACAAGAGGGAATACTGACACAGACAGAAAATAGTATGAGCAAACGTTGGGGCCCAAACTACCTAAATAGAAAAGGATAGGAAGGGCACTTACTGCAATCCCAAAAAACCCTGAAAAGCACCAACTCTACTAATTTCAAAAAACACCTGAGATCACACGACCTCTACCACCTAAATTAGTTCTCTGGTGTAACAAAATCAAAACAGCAGCCACTGAAAAAACTGGAAAAAGCAAATGTACAAACATCAGTGGCTGAACTAAACTGAGAGGGCAAAAGCCCCCGGAGGGGACCCAGAAGGCCCCCACAGAAGTGCAGGACAAAATGCAAAAATCAAGCACAAAAACAAAAGAAGAAAATGTCTTATCTGTTAGCAGGAAATGCAGACACAACACAGCAGGCTACAAAGGAAACAGGAATCAAGGATTGAGACCAGAACAATTGATCACCGGCAATCCTGATGGGAAGGCGACTCCCTTAAATAAGACCAGTCAGTAACACCTGATTCCCAATCCTCACAATCTTCACTGGACAGTCCAGTACCGCTTGTAACCACCAGAGGGAGCCTCTGCTCAGAACTCATTTCAAGTCCATTCACAACACGTTTCAGAACAGTAGCTCCCGTGTCTCAATCATAAGCCCACACCGTGTTATGAACAGATGATTAGATTCCTCCTTTATGGGATAGGAAAGGAGAAAGTCGGCTTGGAAACAAAGAAATTCCTGAGGTGGGGCGAAAGGAAGGAGTGAGCTGCAGTTGGGCTAGGAAGAGAGAAAGAGCCCTGCAACTGCAGGGTCGGGGGAAGGGGACGGACAGTGTCCCAGACTGCAACATGGAATGCCCCGAAAAAGTTATGAATTATATTTTCACTTATCATTACAACATCACTCTATATATATATCAGTATATACATCACTCTATATATATCAGTATATACATCACTCTATATATATATCAGTATAAACATCACTCTATATATATATCAGTATATACATCACTCTATATATATATATATATCAGTATATACATCACTCTATATATATATATCAGTATATACATCACTCTATATATATATCAGTATATACATGACTCTATATATATATCAGTATAAACATCACTATATATATATATCAGTATATACATCACTCTATATATATATATATATCAGTATATACATCACTCTCTATATATATATCAGTATATACATCACTCTATATATATATATCAGTATATACATCACTCTATATATATATATATATAATCAGTATATACATCACTCTATATATATATATCAGTATATACATCACTCTATATATATATATATCAGTATATACATCACTCTATATATATCAGTATATACATCACTCTATATATAATATATATATATATATATATATCAGTATATACATCACTCTATATATATCAGTATATACATCACTCTATATATATATATATCAGTATATACATCACTCTATATATATATCAGTATATACATCACTCTATATATATATCAGTATATACATCACTCTATATATATATATATCAGTATATACATCACTCTATATATATATATATATATATATATATATATATATATATAAATTCAAATTCAAATTCAAAGAAGCTTTATTGGCAGGACTAAATACACATTAGTTTTGCCAAAGCAAGTGTACAAAAGGGGAATAGGGATAGGGATGTTGGGTAGGAGCTAGTGTTGAGCGATATTGCTCGATATCTAAAAATATCGTATCGAAATTGTATCGCCGATAGCACTAAATATCGTCGATATCCGATTTCGATACCGGAAGTCCCATGTAAGTCTATGGGAACAAAATATCGCAACAAAAAAAACCCTTTCTTTCGTTGTAAACACAAAATATACACACATAGAATACATATATATATATATACATGTCATTGTGACATATATATATACATATATTTATAGTTTATACACTTCTACATAGTAAAATCGACTCTAATTCAATTGCCGGGTAAAGACGTGACATACCCATAGAAGTCGACGGGCTCGGTGCCGAGTACCCCCAAAACCTCTGGCTCTGTGCGACTCAACTTGGGCGTCACGAACAGGATTCTGTAGCTCGCTATAAGCGAGTCCTGTGTGCCTGAATTGCACTGGTTTTGTGCTTGAGAATTGCTAAAATCATCAGAGAATGTATTTGCCATTTTTCCGCCATATCTGCGTCACGACGAGGCACTGGTGAAGAAGAAGGGCGTGCTCTTCGTGGGTGTCACTCACTCAGTGGCGTGAAAACGATGGCCGCCCACTGTAAATGGTACTGCAATGTAACATCGTGCCCCACAGCTCTGGAGTTCCGCCTCCTCATCCTCCTCAGTGTGAGGAGGTCCCGCCTCCCTACAAAAGAGGGGCCCTCTCCAGATATAACACATGTGACTTGGCAGAGATGGCTAATGGACACGAGCAGAAGTGGGAAGGGATGGAGTAGTCAGAGCTCTCCCCCCACGGAAGCGACCCGATCGCCACGGAATCACCGTTGGGCACCCGGCCTGTAAACCCTCCTACGCTGCAAGAAGCGGAGGATACCCTGAGAGGCCTGGCCCGGCACCGGGAGGAGGTCGCCAGGATGGAAGCCAGCTGGCGTGCCCTAAAACTAAACTTGGATCGGCGCCAATCCCTCTTACCTGAAGTGTCTGACTCTGTACCGGAAGGTGAGGCACCCGTTCTAGTAGAGGAGCCCTTGCAATGTGATCCGGTTGACGTTGTCGCAGTGGAGGCACCCGTTCCTGCAAAAACCGCAGCACCGTCAGCACCCCAGATCCCGCTGTCTGCCCCGGTCGCTGAGACAGAAGAAGCGACACCCGTCCTCATGGAGGAGGCCGCGCAGGCACCAGAGCACTACCTGCCTGTACCGGAGCCCCGACTGTCATCTGATTTAGAGCCGTCTGCTTCCTCTGCAGGGGAGCGCCGCCAGGACTGGGGGGCGACAGGAGAGCTGCCGCAAACCGGACACTGTAAGCTGCAGTGGAGTGGTGGAGACATGGAGCAACTGGTGGAGGAGAATTATAACCGGCGTCAGGAGGAAGAGTGGAGACGTTGGGAGAAGGAAGCAGAGTGACAAAGGGAGCAGCGAGAAACCCTAAAACTTCGCCAACGTCACCTGGAGAAGGACCGGGCAGATAAGGACCGGATGAGAAAGGACAAAGGAACCCTGAATGAGCCGCGGCGTAAGGGTGCAGTACGGAACTTTAAATTGAAAGGTGGGTGGGGCTTCATCAAGGAGCCTGGACTTTATTTAGAAGTCTTTGTGACCCGGCGGGACGTGGAGGCTCACCTCCCAGAAGGACACCCGGGGAGGGACCTGTTGCCAGGAGACTTGGTGACTTACACCCGACACTGGGGTTACAATGGGTGGTACGCCCTAAATGTTACCAGGTGCGACCCCTACTCCCCAGTGTGTCAGGAACCTGTGAGACCCTCGAAGCCTTCAGCCTCCCACATCCAGGCCTCTGCAAAAGTGCCCACCCCACGCCGTAAATCTCCCCAGCCTCCCTCAGTGGTCTCCTCAGCAGCCCCAGCTATGGACATGATAAGTATAGCTGGCCCGTACCCGGCGCCTGTTAGGCCCCCTGGGGTTCGTACAGTCCGTGACATAGGGCTCCAGACCCGGAGAGAGATGAAAGAGGTGGCCACACAGACCCAGATAGCGGGTCACGACGTCACTGTACAGGCCACACGACGTCATCAGGTCCTGGTGGTCCTTGGTGCCTCGGATGTTTGGCAATCTCAAGAAGAGTACCAGGTGGTACCTGGAAGAGGCCAGCCAAAGAAGTCTAAATAACCCGGACAGGGTCCCTGTATGTAAATAAATAGTTAAATTGTTTATGTACCCGGACGGGTGAATGTTCCAAAAAAATTTTTTTAATTTAATAAAAAAAAAAAAACACAGTTTTCATTTCTTTTATTACTGTCTCATCCTGCTGCGACGCCATCGATCTCCTGTAAAAAAATGAAAAAAAAAAAAAAGTATACCACCTGACCGACGCAGTCCATAGTAACGAGTGTCCCACGACGATCCAGCTCTGCTACATCAGAATGACAGGCAGAGCCTGTCATCCCGGCGCAGCACAGCTGATTACCTGCTTCCCCGGCGGTGACGTCATCGGACTGACTGCTTTACGGCCGGGATTACCCGCGAAAAACTGCATGTGACCGCCAGGGAGAAGATAATGGCGGCCATCAAGCAGTCCAGGACGTGACCGCCGGAGATCTTCTGCCAGGTAAGTGCCGCTGACTCCTGACAGACCCGACCGACGGACACTCACAGTGACAGTGACAAATCCGATTCCGGTATTCGATAAGACGAAAATATCGAAACGAATTATCGAAAGGCCGATAGAGCTAATATCGGCCGATAGCCGATATTTGCATTATCGTATCGCTTAACACTAGTAGGAGCAGATCCAGGGTGGGGGCTATGGAAGTCCATGGCATAGGGAGGGGTGGTGGGGGAGCAGGTCCGGGGTGGGGGCTATAGAAGTCCATGGCATAGGGAGGGGGAATGGGGGCAGATCCGGGGTGGGGACTATAGAAGTCCATAGCATATCATAGTTCTCTTTCTCGCAGTCTATGACATTCGCTCACATACCGCGCTGCTATCTCCGCTGCTCTCTCTTCTTCCCCCAGCAAGATATATGTTTTCTCTTCCTCCTTCATGGTGATGAAATCCGGGAAGAGATGTGAGAGTCTCCTGAAGTGAGTGTCCCTCACTGCTGAGTATTTGGAGCAGTGTAGCAGGAAGTGGGTTTCGTCCTCTATGGCCTCCTGGTCACAGTGTTGGCATAGTCTTTCCTCCCTGGGCTTGTAGCTCTGCCTGTGTCGGCCGGATTCGATGGCCAGACTGTGAGCGCTGAGTCTATATCGGCTCAGGATCTGGCGGTCTCTGGGGTCCGGGAGTTTCTCCAGGTATGGGGCCAATCTATAGTCTCTCTGTAGACTCCGGTACATGGTCAGTTTCTGGGAGCTGATGATGTCGTTCTTCCAGTCACTGACATACCTCTCCTGGCCTTCGTCTACTGTTATGTTTCGGTAGCTGAGGAGTGCAGGTAAAAAAGGCAATACACCAGAGCAGTTGGAATCTATGAGATTGCAGTACCCTGACTAACCACCACAACTAGAGGCAGCCGTGGAGAGTTCCTACGTTGGTCCTAGACGCCTCGTCACAGCCTGAGAAACTAACTACACCTAAAGATAGAAATAGGAAAGCTATCTGCCCCGGAGCAGAACCCCAAAGATAATAGAAAGCCCCCAAACATGTAATGGCGGTTAGACAAGATGAAATACTGACACAGAAAGAAAATAGTATGAGCAAACGCTGGGGCCCAAACTAACTAAATAGAAAAGGATAGGAAGGGTACTTACTGCAATCCCAGAAAACCCTGAAAGGCACCAACTCTACTAATTTCAAAAACACCTGAGATCACACGACCTCTACCACCTAAATTAGTTCTCCGGTGTAAACAAAATCAAAACAGCAGCCACTGAAAAAAACTGGAAAAAGCAAAAGTACAAACATCAGTGGCTGAACAAAACTGAGAGGGCAGAAGCCCCCGGAGGGGACCCTGAAGGCCCCCACAGAAGTGCAGGACAAAATGCAAAAATATAGCACAAACACAAAAGAAGAAAAAGTCTTATCTGTTAGCAGGAGATGCAGACACGACACAGCAGGCTACAAGGGAAACTTGTTGTGAATGGGTTTGAGATGAGTTCTGAGCAGAGGCTCCCTCTGGTGGTTACTAGCGGTGCTAGTGAAGATTGTGAGGACTGGGAATCAGGTGTTACTGACTGGTCTTATATAAGGGAGTCATTTTCCCATCAGGGTTGCCGGTGATCAATTGTTCTGGTCTGAATCCTTCATTCCTGTTTCCCTTGTAGCCTGCTGTGTCGTGTCTGCATCTCCTGCTTACAGATAAGACTTTTTCTTCTTTTGTGTTTTTGCTATATTTTTGCATTTTGTCCTGCACTTCTGTGGGGGCCTTCAGGGTCCCCTCCGGGGGCTTCTGCCCCCTCAGTTTAGTTCAGCCACTGAGTTTTGTTCTTTTGCTTTTTCCAGTTTTTTCAGTGGCTGCTGTTTTGATTTTGTTACACCAGAGAAGTAATTTAGGTGGTAGAGGTCGTGTGATCTCAGGTGATTTTGAAATTAGTAGAGTTGGTGCTTTTCAGGGTTTTCTGGGAATGCAGTAAGTACCCTTCCTATCCTTTTCTATTTAGATAGTTTGGGCCCCAGCGTTTGCTCATACTATTTTCTTTCTGTGTCAGTATTTCCTCTTGTCTAACCGCCATTACATGTTTGGGGGCTTTCTATTATCTTTGGGGTTCTGCTCCGGGGCAGATAGCTTTCCTATTTCTATCTTTAGGTGTAGTTAGTTTCTCAGGCTGTGACGAGGCGTCTAGGACCAACGTAGGAACGCTCCACGGCTGCCTCTAGTTGTGGTGGTTAGTCAGGGTACTGCAATCTCATAGATTCCAACTGCTCTGGTGTATTGCCTTTTTTACCTGCACTCCTCAGCTACCGAAACATAACAGTATCACCGGCCAATAAAAATTGAAAATTGTATGGTACTCACAGAAGGGAAAAAATATTGTGAAAGAAAAAAGGTTGTCAGAGTTGTCAGAGATATTTTTCTGTTTGTTGCATTTTTTTTTTCCCTCTGTATCTCTGGGTGCTGGGGAGGATCTTTTCTCCCAATGGAGTTTGCACAGTTGTCTGGCCGTGTGGATCAGCTTGCCACTGAGGTTCGGAGTATTGCTGCATATCTTGCTGGGTTGCCTGTTGTGGAACCTAGGATCCCCATGCCGGATTTGTTTTTGGGGGATCGAGCTAAGTTTCAGAATTTCAAAAATAATTGGAAATTGTTTTTTGCCTTAAAATCTAAGTCCTCAGGAAACGCAGCGCAGCAGGTTCAAATTGTCATCTCTCTCCTGTGCGGCGATCCTCAGGATTGGGCTTTTTCCCTGATACCTGGGGATCCTGTTTTGAGTGATGTAGATGCATTTTTTCAGGCTTTGGGGTTATTGTACGATGAGCCTAATGTCACTGATCAAGCTGAAAAAGCCTTGTTGGCATTAAATCAGGGGCTTGATGACGCTGAGTTATACTGTCAGAGATTCCGTAGGTGGGCAGTCCTGACCAAATGGAATGACGACGCTTTGGCGGCCCTTTTCCGGAAGGGTCTGTCAGATAAAGTAAAGGATGTTATGGTGGGATTCCCTGTCCCCTCTGGTCTCAATGATTCTATGTCATTGGCGATTCAAATTGACAGACATTTGCGTGAGCGGAGAAGTATGCGTGGAATGGTGTTGCCTTGTGAACCAGCTTCTGAAACCATGCAGTGTGATAGAGTGGTGTCTGAGGCACAGCGTCATGAGTTTCGAAAGCGCAATGGGTTATGTTTCTACTGTGGTGATGCCTCTCATGCTATTTCAGTCTGCCCTAAGCGGGGAAGACGTTTTGCACGCTCAGTTGTCTTGGGTAGTGTTCAGACTAAGTTTTTATTAACTGTCACTCTGATATGCTCTCTGTCCTCATTTTCTGCTCAGGCTTTCGTTGATTCTGGAGCAGCTATTAACCTGATGGATTATGATTTTGCTAAACGTTGTGGGTTTCCCTTGATACCCCTACAGAAGTCTATTCCCCTACTGGGGATCGATTCTGCCCCTTTGGCTGAGAATAAACCCCAGTTTTCTACTCAGGTGATAATGAGGGTTGAACCTGATCACCAGGAGTGCTGCAAATTTTTGGTTCTATATAATCTGCATGACATTATCGTGCTGGGTTTCCCTTGGTTACAGTCTCATAATCCTGTTTTGGATTGGAAATCTGTGTCTGTAACCAGTTGGGGCTGCCAATGTGTTAATACCAACACTCCTGTTTTTTCTGCCTCCCCCCAGGCTCAGGATGTTCCTGACTTTTGATTGATTTTTCTGATGTGTTTAGCGAAAGTAAATCTGCATCCTTGCCTCCCCATAGGAGCTATGACTGCGCTATTGAATTAGTGCCGGGTAGTAAATTCCCTAAAGGTCGCCTTTTTAACTTGTCTGTACCTGAACATGATGCTATGCGGTCTTATATCAAGGAATCATTGGAGAAGGGTCATATCAGACCATCCTCTTCACCCTTAGGTGCCGGTTTTTTCTTTGTGGCCAAAAAAGATGGTTCATTAAGGCCGTGTATTGATTATCGTCTCTTGAACAATATTACTGTGAAATATCAATACCCGTTACCCTTGATTTCTGACCTGTTTTCCAGGGTGAAAAACGCTACTTGGTTTACCAAGCTTGACCTCAGGGGGGCGTATAACCTTATTCGCATTAAGCATGGGGATGAATGGAAGACGGCATTCAATACCCCTGAAGGGCATTTTGAGTACCTAGTGATGCCCTTTGGGCTCACTAATGCTCCTTCCGTCTTCCAGTCCTTCATGAATGACATTTTCAGGGATTTTGTGGACAAATTTCTGATTGTTTATTTGGATGATATCTTGATTTTTTCTAATGACTGGGACTCTCATGTGAAACATGTTCGAACTGTATTCCAGATTTTGAGAGAGAATGCTCTGTATGTGAAGGGATCAAAGTGTCTTTTTGGCGTACAGAGGATCTCATTTCTGGGATTCATTTTGTCCCCATCTGTTATTGAAATGGACCCGGTCAAGGTTCAGGCCATCTGTGATTGGGTCCAACCTACTTCATTAAAGGCTCTTCAGAGATTTTTGGGTTTTGCCAATTTTTATCGTAAATTTATTGGTAATTTCTCGGTTATTGTTAAACCATTAACTGATTTGACCAGAAAGGGTTCTGATGTGGTGAATTGGCCTCCTGAGGCAGTCTCTGCATTTCAGGAACTTAAGCAGAGATTCACTTCTGCTCCTGTTCTACGGCAGCCTGATGTTTCTCTGCCATTTCAGGTGGAGGTTGATGCCTCTGAAATTGGGGCAGGTGCCGTTTTGTCCCAAAAAGATCCAGAGACCTCTAAAAGTCACCCTTGTGCCTTTTCTCTCGAAAATTTTCTCCTACTGAACGTAATTATGACGTGGGTAATCGGGAGTTATTGGCCATGAAGTGGGCTTTTGAAGAGTGGAGACATTGGCTGGAGGGAGCCAAACATCAGGTGGTGGTCCTTACGGACCATAAGAATCTGGTCTATCTGGAATCTGCCAAGCGACTCAATCCTAGACAGGCCAGGTGGGCCTTGTTTTTCACACGTTTTAATTTTGTGGTTTCCTTTCTTCCTGGCACTAAGAATGTTAAGGCGGATGCCCTCTCGAGGAGTTTCCTTGCGGACTCTCCTGAGTTATCTGATCCTTCTGTTATTTTGAAAGAGGGTGTAGTTCTTTCCGCCATCTCGCCCAATTTGAGACTTGCTCTGGTGGGGTGTCAGGAGGATAGGCCCGAGCGCTGCCCTGTTGGAAAATTGTTTGTCCCGGACCAGTGGAAAAAGAGTGTGATGTCTGAGATTCATTGTTCCGCGCTGGCCGGTCATCCCGGAATTTTTGGTACCAGAGACTTGGTTAGTCGGTCCTTTTGGTGGCCTACCTTGTCTCGTGATGTCAGGGAATTTGTGCAGTCCTGCGGGACTTGCTCTCGCTCCAAGCCTTGCTCTCGCTCTAGTGGTTTGTTGATGCCATTGCCTGTGCCCAAGAGACCATGGACCCATATCTCTATGGATTTCATTTCCGATCTTCCTGTTTCTCAGAGAATGACCACCATCTGGGTAATTTGTGATAGGTTTTCCAAAATGATACATCTTGTGCCATTACCTAAGTTGCCTTCCTCCTCTGAATTGGTGCCGTTGTTCCTTCAGCACGTGGTTCGTTTACACGGCATTCCTGAGAACATTGTGTCTGACAGAGAAGTCCAGTTTGTTTCCAGATTTTGGAGGACTTTTTGTTCTAAACTGGTGTTTCAATTGTCTTTCTCCTCGGCATTTCATCCTCAGACCAATGGTCAAACTGAGAGAACAAACCAGACATTGGAGACTTATCTAAGATGCTTTGTGTCTGCGATCAGGATGACTGGGTCTCTTTTTTGCCTTTGGCTGAGTTTGCTCTTAATAATAGGGCTAGCTCTGCCACTTTGATGTCTCCGTTTTTCTGTAATTCTGGGTTTCACCCTCGATTTTCTTCAGGACAGACGGAGGCTTCTGTCTGTCCAGGTGTTGACTCTGTTGTGGAGCGTATGCAACAGATCTGGGACCAGGTAGTGGAGAGGTTGTCCCTCTCTCAGGAGAAGGCCCAGCGGTTTGCTAACCGGCATAGGACTGATGGTCCTCGGTTTAAAGTGGGGGACTTGGTCTGGTTGTCCTCAAAGAATATTCCTATGAGAGTAGCATCTCCTAAATTTAAGCCTAGGTTCATTGGACCTTATAAGATCATGGAGATTGTTAATCCTGTTTCTTTTCGTTTGCTTCTTCCAGGGACATTTAAGATCCATAACGTGTTCCACAAGTCTTTGTTGAAGAGGTTTGTTGAGCCAGTGTTTCCTGCTGCTGTGCCTCCTGACCCTGTTTTGGTTGAGGGCAATCTGGAGTATGTGGTTGAGAAAATATTGGATTCTCGTTTTTCTAGACGGAAACTCCAGTATTTGGTTAAATGGAGAGGTTATGGTCAGGAAGACAATTCTTGGGTGTTTGCTTCGGACATCCATGCTAGGAGACTTATCCGTGCGTATCATAGAACTCATCCTGACCGACCTGGTTGCTCAAATGAGGATTCGGTGACCCCTCCTCAAGGGGGGGGTACTGTTGTGAATGTGTTTGAGATGAGTTCTGAGCAGAGGCTCCCTCTGGTGGTTACTAGCGGTGCTAGTGAAGATTGTGAGGACTGGGAATCAGGTGTTACTGACTGGTCTTATATAAGGGAGTCATTTTCCCATCAGGGTTGCTGGTGATCAATTGTTCTGGTCTGAATCCTTCATTCCTGTTTCCCTTGTAGCCTGCTGTGTCGTGTCTGCATCTCCTGCTTACAGATAAGACTTTTTCTTCTTTTGTGTTTTTGCTATATTTTTGCATTTTGTCCTGCACTTCTGTGGGGGCCTTCAGGGTCCCCTCCGGGGGCTTCTGCCCTCTCAGTTTAGTTCAGCCACTGAGTTTTGTTCTTTTGCTTTTTCCAGTTTTTTCAGTGGCTGCTGTTTTGATTTTGTTACACCAGAGAACTAATTTAGGTGGTAGAGGTCGTGTGATCTCAGGTGATTTTGAAATTAGTAGAGTTGGTGCTTTTCAGGGTTTTCTGGGATTGCAGTAAGTACCCTTCCTATCCTTTTCTATTTAGATAGTTTGGGCCCCAGCGTTTGCTCATACTATTTTCTTTCTGTGTCAGTATTTCCTCTTGTCTAACCGCCATTACATGTTTGGGGGCTTTCTATTATCTTTGGGGTTCTGCTCCGGGGCAGATAGCTTTCCTATTTCTATCTTTAGGTGTAGTTAGTTTCTCAGGCTGTGACGAGGCGTCTAGGACCAACGTAGGAACGCTCCACGGCTGCCTCTAGTTGTGGTCAGGGTACTGCAATCTCATAGATTCCAACTGCTCTGGTGTATTGCCTTTTTTACCTGCACTCCTCAGCTACCGAAACATAACAGAAACTGGAATAAAGGATTCAGACCAGAACAATTGATCACCGGCAACCCTGATGGGAAGGTGACTCCCTTATATAAGACCAATCAGCAACACCTGATTCCCAGTCCTCACAATCCTCACTGGACAGACCAGCACCACCTGTAACCACCAGAGGGAGCCTCTGCTCAGAACTCATCTCAAACCCATTCACAACAGTACCCCCCCCTTGAGGAGGGGTTACCGAACCCTCATTTGAGCAACCAGGTCGGTCAGGATGAGTTCTATGATACGCACGGATAAGTCTCCTAGCATGGATGTCCGAAGCAAACACCCAAGAATTGTCTTCCTGACCATAACCTCTCCATTTAACCAAATACTGGAGTTTCCGTCTAGAAAAACGAGAATCTAATATTTTCTCAACCACATACTCCAGATTGCCTTCAACCAAAACAGGGTCAGGAGGCACAGCAGCAGGAACCACTGGCTCAACAAACCTTTTCAACAAGGACTTGTGAAACACGTTATGGATCTTAAATGTCCCTGGAAGAAGCAAACGAAAAGAAACAGGATTAATAATCTCCATGATCTTATAAGGTCCAATGAACCTAGGCTTAAATTTAGGAGATGCTACTCTCATAGGAATATTCTTTGAGGACAACCAGACCAAGTCCCCCACTTTAAACCGAGGACCATCAGTCCTATGCCGGTTAGCAAACCGCTGGGCCCTCTCCTGAGAGAGGGACAACCTCTCCACTACCTGGTCCCAAATCAGTTGCATACGCTCCACAACAGAGTCAACACCTGGACAGACAGAAGCCTCCGTCTGTCCTGAAGAAAATCGAGGGTGAAACCCAGAATTACAGAAAAACTGAGACATCAAAGTAGCAGAGCTAGCCCTATTATTAAGAGCAAACTCAGCCAAAGGCAAAAAAGAGACCCAGTCATCCTGATCAGCAGACACAAAGCATCTTAGATAAGTCTCCAATGTCTGGTTTGTTCTCTCAGTTTGACCATTGGTCTGAGGATGAAATGCCGAGGAGAAAGACAATTGAACACCCAGTTTAGAACAAAAAGTCCTCCAAAATCTGGAAACAAACTGGACTCCTCTGTCAGACACAATGTTCTCAGGAATGCCGTGTAAACGAACCACGTGCTGAAGGAACAACGGCACCAATTCAGAGGAGGAAGGCAACTTAGGTAATGGCACAAGATGTATCATCTTGGAAAACCTATCACAAATTACCCAGATGGTGGTCATTCTCTGAGAAACAGGAAGGTCGGAAATGAAATCCATAGAGATATGGGTCCATGGTCTCTTGGGCACAGGCAATGGCATCAACAAACCACTAGAGCGAGAGCAAGGCTTGGAGCGAGAGCAAGTCCCGCAGGACTGCACAAATTCCCTGACATCACGAGACAAGGTAGGCCACCAAAAGGACCGACTAACCAAGTCTCTGGTACCAAAAATTCCGGGATGCCCAGCCAACGCGGAACAATGAATCTCAGACATCACAGTCTTTTTCCACAGGTCCGGGACAAACAATTTTCAAACAGGGCAGCACTCGGGCCTATCCTCCTGACACCCCTCCAGAGCAAGTCTCAAATTGGGTGAGATGGCGGAAAGAACTACACCCTCTTTCAAAATAACAGAAGGATCAGATAACTCAGGAGAGTCCGCAAGGAAACTCCTCGAGAGGGCATCCGCCTTAACATTCTTAGTGCCAGGAAGAAAGGAAACCACAAAATTAAAACGAGTGAAAAACAAGGCCCACCTGGCCTGTCTAGGATTGAGTCGCTTGGCAGATTCCAGATAGACCAGATTCTTATGGTCCGTAAGGACCACCACCTGATGTTTGGCTCCCTCCAGCCAATGTCTCCACTCTTCAAAAGCCCACTTCATGGCCAATAACTCCCGATTACCCACGTCATAATTACGTTCAGTAGGAGAAAATTTTCGAGAGAAAAAGGCACAAGGGTTACTTTTAGAGGTCTCTGGATATTTTTGGGACAAAACGGCACCTGCCCCAATTTCAGAGGCATCAACCTCCACCTGAAATGGCAGAGAAACATCAGGCTGCCGTAGAACAGGAGCAGAAGTGAATCTCTGCTTAAGTTCCTGAAATGCAGAGACTGCCTCAGGAGGCCAATTCACCACATCAGAACCCTTTCTGGTCAAATCAGTTAATGGTTTAACAATAACCGAGAAATTACCAATAAATTTACGATAAAAATTGGCAAAACCCAAAAATCTTTGAAGAGCCTTTAATGAAGTAGGTTGGACCCAATCACAGATGGCCTGAACCTTGACCGGGTCCATTTCAATAACAGATGGGGACAAAATGAATCCCAGAAATGAGATCCTCTGTACGCCAAAAAGACACTTTGATCCCTTCACATACAGAGCATTCTCTCTCAAAATCTGGAATACAGTTCGAACATGTTTCACATGAGAGTCCCAGTCATTAGAAAAAATCAAGATATCATCCAAATAAACAATCAGAAATTTGTCCACAAAATCCCTGAAAATGTCATTCATGAAGGACTGGAAGACGGAAGGAGCATTAGTGAGCCCAAAGGGCATCACCAGGTACTCAAAATGCCCTTCAGGGGTATTGAATGCCGTCTTCCATTCATCCCCGTGCTTAATGCGAATAAGGTTATACGCCCCCCTGAGGTCAAGCTTGGTAAACCAAGTAGCGTTTTTCACCCTGGAAAACAGGTCAGAAATCAAGGGTAACGGGTATTGATATTTCACAGTAATATTGTTCAAGAGACGATAATCAATACACGGCCTTAATGAACCATCCTTTTTGGCCACAAAAAAAAACCGGCACCTAAGGGTGAAGAGGATGGTCTGATATGACCCTTCTCCAATGATTCCTTGATATAAGACCGCATAGCGTCATGTTCAGGTACAGACAAGTTAAAAAGGCGACCTTTAGGGAATTTACTACCCGGCACTAATTCAATAGCGCAGTCATAGCTCCTATGGGGAGGCAAGGATGCAGATTTACTTTCGCTAAACACATCAGAAAAATCAATCAAAAAGTCAGGAACATCCTGAGCCTGGGGGGAGGCAGAAAAAACAGGAGTGTTGGTATTAACACATTGGCAGCCCCAACTGGTTACAGACACAGATTTCCAATCCAAAACAGGATTATGAGACTGTAACCAAGGAAAACCCAGCACGATAATGTCATGCAGATTATACAGAACCAAAAATTTGCAGCACTCCTGGTGATCAGGTTCAACCCTCATTATCACCTGAGTAGAAAACTGGGGTTTATTCTCAGCCAAAGGGGTAGAATCGATCCCCAGTAGGGGAATAGACTTCTGTAGGGGTATCAAGGGAAATCCACAACGTTTAGCAAAATCATAATCCATCAGATTAATAGCTGCTCCAGAATCAACGAAAGCCTGAGCAGAAAATGAGGACAGAGAGCATATCAGAGTGACAGTTAATAAAAACTTAGTCTGAACACTACCCAAGACAACTGAGCGTGCAAAACGTCTTCCCCGCTTAGGGCAGACTGAAATAGCATGAGAGGCATCACCACAGTAGAAACATAACCCATTGCGCTTTCGAAACTCATGACGCTGTGCCCCAGACACCACTCTATCACACTGCATGGGTTCAGAAGCTGGTTCACAAGGCAACACCATTCCACGCATACTGCTCCGCTCACGCAAACGTCTGTCAATTTGAATCGCTAATGACATAGAATCATTGAGACCAGAGGGGACAGGGAATCCCACCATAACATCCTTTACATTATCTGACAGACCCTTCCGGAAAAGGGCTGCCAAAGCGTCGTCATTCCACTTGGTCAGGACTGCCCATCTACGGAATTTCTGACAGAATAACTCAGCGTCATCAAGCCCCTGATTTAATGCCAACAAGGCTTTTTCAGCTTGATCAGTGACATTAGGCTCATCGTACAATAACCCCAAGGCCTGAAAAAATGCATCAACATCACTCAAAACAGGATCCCCAGGTATCAGGGAAAAAGCCCAATCCTGAGGATCGCCGCGCAGGAGAGAGATGATAATTTGAACCTGCTGCGCTGCGTTCCCTGAGGACTTAGATTTTAAGGCAAAAAACAATTTACAATTATTTTTGAAATTCTGAAACTTAGCTCGATCCCCTAAAAACAAATCTGGCATGGGAATCCTAGGTTCCACAACAGGCAACCCAGCAAGATAGATAGCAATACTCCGAACCTCAGTGGCAAGCTGATCCACACGGCCAGACAACTGTGCAAAGTCCATTGAGAGAAAAGATCCTCCCCAGCACCCAGAGATACAGAGGGAAAAAAAAAAAAAAAATGCAACAAACAGAAAAATATCTCTGACAACTCTGACAACCTTTTTTCTTTCACAATATTTTTTCCCTTCTGTGAGTACCATACAATTTTCAATTTTTGGGGCCGGTGATACTGTTATGTTTCGGTAGCTGAGGAGTGCAGGTAAAAAAGGCAATACACCAGAGCAGTTGGAATCTATGAGATTGCAGTACCCTGACTAACCACCACAACTAGAGGAAGCCGTGGAGCGTTCCTACGTTGGTCCTAGACGCCTCGTCACAGCCTGAGAAACTAACTACACCTAAAGATAGAAATAGGAAAGCTATCTGCCCCGGAGCAGAACCCCAAAGATAATAGAAAGCCCCCAAACATGTAATGGCGGTTAGACAAGATGAAATACTGACACAGAAAGAAAATAGTATGAGCAAACGCTGGGGCCCAAACTAACTAAATAGAAAAGGATAGGAAGGGTACTTACTGCAATCCCAGAAAACCCTGAAAAGCACCAACTCTACTAATTTCAAAAACACCTGAGATCACACGACCTCTACCACCTAAATTAGTTCTCTGGTGTAACAAAATCAAAACAGCAGCCACTGAAAAAACTGGAAAAAGCAAAAGTACAAACATCAGTGGCTGAACAAAACTGAGAGGGCAGAAGCCCCCGGAGGGGACCCTGAAGGCCCCCACAGAAGTGCAGGACAAAATGCAAAAATATAGCACAAACACAAAAGAAGAAAAAGTCTTATCTGTTAGCAGGAGATGCAGACACGACACAGCAGGCTACAAGGGAAACTGGAATAAAGGATTCAGACCAGAACAATTGATCACCGGCAACCCTGATGGGAAGATGACTCCCTTATATAAGACCAGTCAGCAACACCTGATTCCCAGTCCTCACAATCCTCACTGGACAGACCAGCACCGCCTGTAACCACCAGAGGGAGCCTCTGCTCAGAACTCATCTCAAACCCATTCACAACAGTCTACCATCTTCCTGATTTCGACTTTTGTCAGGTTGTTGTGATTGGTGTTCTGGTCAGGTTGGGTTTGGGTGAGCTGTTCCGAGGGTCCTAGTTTTTCTGTTTCACCTACGTGTGTCAGGGCTTTATGGTGATGGGAGCTTGGATTGCTCCTATGTAGGTGAGCCTGGAATGACAGTGCCCTCTTTAGAACCGTTAGGTGTAGAGGGAATCTGCCCAGCTCGGCCCAGCAGGCACTGTTGGAGGTGCTCCGATGGACTTGGAGAAGGTGCTTGCAGAATTCCAGGTGGAATATTTCTGTTGGGCTGGAATCCCACCTTAACCAGTCTGGGTAGGTGTGAGGACCCCAGACTTCACTGCCATACAGGAGGATTGGGGTGATGACAGAGTCGAAGATTTTTAACCAGACCCTCACTGGTGGCTTCAGATAGAAGAGTTTCCTTCGGATGCCATAGAAGGTTTTACAGGCCTTGTCTTTCAGGGTCTCTATGGCTTGTTTGAAGCTCCCTGACCGGTGAATCTCTAGGCCCAGGTAGGTATATTTGTCTGTTCCTGTAAGGGCGCAGTTGTTGAGGACAAATGAAGGGTGCTGGTCTACTTTTCTCTTTCTCCTCTGGAACACCATGATGTTGGTTTTCTTTAGGTTGACCGGTAGTGCCCAGGTGGAGCTGAATTTCTCTAAGATTTTTAGGTTGTCTTGGAGGCCTTTCTCGGTTGGTGACAGAAGCAGCAGGTCTTCTGCATACAGCAGGAATTTCACCTGGGTGTCGTGGAGGGTGGGACCTGGTGCTGTGGAAGATTCCAGAGCGGTAGCCAGCTCGTTGATGTAAATGTTGAAGAGCGTTGGACTTAGGCTGCAGCCTTGTCTGACTCCACGGCTCTGCTGGAAATAAGCCGTTCTTTTAGCATTCACACTCA